>JAAAKG020144357.1:0-11140 GCA_010014905.2 Druon quercuslanigerum
TAACGTCCTAGTTGTAGATGGTGCCACCGTCAATATAAGTGGTCATCGCCTTCCATGCGAGTCGACCCAGCCTGGGTTCTGCAACTTTCCGGGGTGAGGTAAAGGGTATGCAATGCAGTGAGTAAAACAGCGTGGGTGTGCCTAAAAATCTCCCTAATATTTGGCTGCCAGGGTCGGCAGTTACTTGCCCTAAATTTACTCTACGCAGACACTTAGTTAGATTCTATTTTTTATATTTATTTAGGACACATTTTTTAGTTATATACATATACTTGTAGTTGAAAAGTCAATAAACGACTAAAAGTTCGTAAATTCGTGAAATAATTATTAGAAGCCGAGAAATTAGTCTTCAAAAGTAGGGTATCCAGGAATCCAGGCATACGACCGTAAGTCATATTCTTTATCATACGTTCGTAGAAAGAGTGGTCAACGATTACCTTACAAAAGCTCATGTCACCAGCCCTCTTAAGGGGCAAAGATTGGCAGAACGAACAGTACATAAAATCTAAAGCTGAACTCAATAAAGTCTTTAAAAAGGCTAAAGAATTAAGCATAATAGTCTGATAAAACAAAACAAAAAACAGAGATACTGATATAAAGGCTTTAATTACGATTATGATTATTGGACAAGTATTCGATACAAAAGTAAGCTACAGCTTTGATTTGTTTATAACAACATCTGAGTTATAATTCATACTGTCAAATTGTCATTGTTCTTCTCCATTAAAAGTCATTTAATAAATCACGCTCTTTTATTAGTTATTACTGTTATTTTAATATAATCAATTTCCGATAATATCCACCTACTTAGAACAATGATGAATAAAATTTTCATTGTTACTGGCATCCGTAACTACGACAGTAGCAGCACCATGTCCTTTGTAGATATATTTGTATAAATATTTGACAGATGTTATGCTAGAAACTATTTCAACGTTAATATGCGAGTGAAAGAATTTTTGATAATCTAACATTATTTTATTACTGTCTTGTTGGAATATTTTATATCAACTTTGTTTTGTCCACACCAGTTTGTACCAAGAATGATGTCAACATATAGTTTTATATCTACTAGAAAAATTGAATTTATTTCCTGACTTCTGATCTTAATTTTAAGTAAAAATTTTTTTTTAACCTAATAAGGTTTTCCATTAAAAGCGCCATGTAAAGTTATATTACTGACCGGTAATCAATAATTCGTTCGCTGTTTTCGTCCGTTGCTTGAATTTATATCAAACGCCATTTGTATTTACACATTTTAAATCCGCGCAATTTACTTTCACTTATATGGCCTTCAACGTTGTGTGTTAGGTCCTCAATAATGCTACTTACTCATCGATACGTATTAGACCCAAATTACTGTCGACCTAGCACTATCCCTAACTATTTTCTCCACTATCGTCTCTAATACCATCCTTATTATCATCCCTGTTATCCCAGTGTATTCCATTCTCATTTATTTCTTTTCTTAACGCCGCATTCTTTTATTATGATATCTTGACGTTTCCCACCTATTGTTTTGCTTAGTTTTATTGTCATCGCGTCGCTTATCTTTGTTTTACACACACCTGTTTTCTCTCATCTCTCTGTCTCTATTTTCCTTTCCCCAACCTCTGCCTTTTCCGAAGTCATTCCTGTATATATGATCTTTTCTAGATCTGTATCTATCCTTATTATTGTGATCATGATAATCACACTTTTCGTATTTATCATCTCTATTTCGCAAACTCCACGATTTACGTCTATTCCCGTTTCTTTTTTTATAATTACTTTTCCCTGTGTGCCAATCTTTATTATCTTCATTTCTATAATCAGTATACCCTTATGATCGTTCCTCTCTCTTATACGCATTTTTACTACATTTATTTTTGTCTTGCCCCGTATTTTTCTTTCGATTTTGACTTCTCTCATCTCTTTACGTACTGTCTCACCTTGTTAATATAAAGTTTTTATAATTTTAGCTGTATCGCCTAACTCAACTGTGGCTAAATTGTCTTGGATTTATTTTGGTAGCTGTCTGATTATCGTATAATTTTGCATATATTCTGAAAGAGGAGGATTAAAGTAATTTGCCTGTCATACTTGATCATGAAAATAATTTGCTAACGTGCCATGTTGCCTACTAGAAATTCTATCGTCTATCAATTCCATCGGATTGTCTTTATATTTATCATGGGATAAAGCAATCTCAATTCCAATTTTAATTCTGTGGTTTTGACTTGCTGAATTTTGTCGCATCATGTTATTTTATAAACTCGTCAAAGTTTTTGTCATTGTCCGAATGAATCGATTGAGAATGTCATAGTTATCCTGATTCCGCGTAAAATTTACGTTAATTTCTTCTCATATTCTATCATTCATTCATTCTTTCCTTATTTTTCAGTTATTACTTCCTAAGTTCTCTCTTATTGCTTTGTGTTCATTGTTTTTTTTCTCGACCATCATTTAACATTAAATTTACGTTGGGCAACATTTGAGGTGATTGATTTTGCCACCGGGAGGAGATGAGGTATTGGCATCTTATTTTTCTTCAAAATTACACAATCAGGTAGTATTCAAAAATTTAATTTACAAAATCAAACATTTTTTATAAAAGATCTCAGAGATTTTAAAATTTATTCACTAATCATACATTCTATCACGACTCACATTCTCATGATATTATAAAAAGTATTCAGACTTTAATATCGCTCTCGCATTCATCAGTGGCTCCCGAAAATTTTATTAAAATATTGAATCATTCGATCTGATTCTACATAGGATTATTAAATACTTGACCGATAACAATTTGAATTCCGCTCGTAGAGTGATTATTTGATTGCGGCTGGTGATGGACTGTACTGCAAAAAGATGCCAAACATCGTCCTCCAATATCTTTTTTGGGTAGTCTCCCCACAAAGCCTTATCAGAGGAATGATAAGGTCAAATATAATTTCTTTAAAGGACACGTCGAAATGACACAATTTCTACAAACAATATTTTCCATTTATAATGAATAAGAACTATTTGAAATTATACACCCGACCCGGTCGGCTTACCAGGTGTGACCTTTGAAGTTGACGTATGCTCAGATTTTTCAGGAACGACAATTTATTTTTGAAGGCCCTGGTTTCTTATCGGCACATTACATGTGAATACTGAATATCCGGGATTTCTTCAAATCTCCACGTTTTGAGACAGCCGGGATTCGAAAAAACCAATGTTATGATGGTGTATGTCTGTCTGTCATCACCGTTGTCATCTTCGTGTTCGTTATATTTTTTTGGGATTTTGAAAATGCTATAACTAGTAACTTACGATACAAGTTTATCATAACAACGTTTTGATTTTGTTAAAAAACCGAAAATTCAAATTTTGATTGCAGAAAAAATAAGTAATTATTACATTCTCATCATATTGAAAAGGATCGGATTCATTTGAAATTTGGCACACAGTTTAGTCTCGTTCATGTTATCTTGCTGTATTGATACAAGACAAATTTTGAAAGAGAATTCAGATTCATTTGAAATTTGTCACACAGTTTCACGGAGCAAAAAGTCAAATAAAGAAAAACTTCACTTTCAGAAAGTATTAGCGTAATCCCCCTATAATTGTGTACTGCTTTCCCATATCCCCTTTTTATACAGTGATTCGGTCAACCCCTTCTTCTATTCTCTTGTGAACCCCTCCCCCCTCCATACTCTTTTCCCTCCGTACTCCATACTGCTCTTTCTTCTTACACATCAAGCTCAACTCTTTCCTCATTTCTAAGTACTCCTCCCTTTCCGCAATTCCTTCTTTCCACATCCTGTACTTCCTTTTCAAATTTCTTTTCATCTGTTTACATTCCCCATCCTACCATGGCTTCCCCATTTCTTTCTTCTTCTTTCTAAATACCTTCTTTTGCATACACCCTTTCACTTTCTGTTTTAGATCGTCCCATATATCCTCCACCAACCCCCCTCAAAGCCTATCTTTTCCAACTGCTCCGGATACTTCTCTATCGCCTTACTCGTTCATGTCATCCTCTCCCCTAACGACGCTTCTTCCCCACCATGGTTTCCGCCACCCTCCCGTTTTACCCGCAAACCTAGTGGCTGATGCTCTGATTCCACCCTCCCTTCCACTGCAAATTTCTCTGTCTCCTTCCACCTTTGTATATCTATGATCACATAGTCTATCATCGATACCCCCTTCTTATCCACAAACTTGTATTCTCCCTGTTTATCCTCTGTTACCATACCATTCACCACTGCCCAGCCTCTATCCTCCATCCAGTCTCGTAGAATCTCCACCTCCTTATTTGCTATATTTTCCTTCGATTTCCATTCGAAGCATTAAAGCCTCTTATTAGCCTCTTATTTGCAAAGTATCGTGGGAATGAGCGAGTTACAAAACACTCTTTGTTGATTCGGTAAAACAATCAAAGCTATTCGTGAGAAATTCCGAAAATCTGAGTTTATTTGTATAAAGTACAAATAAAAGATGCCTATAGATTAACTATTTATAGATGAGCTAAAGCAACTTTTAAGTATGTAGAAAAATATTTCCGTGTTCTTGTTTTAGCCGTTCAAATTGTCAAAAATAGTTTTATGTAACGTACTTAGCACACAACATTAGATCCACTATTTTGAATTTTGACATTTTGACTTGGAATTTAAAATCAGCTACCAAAAAAAAACCTGTTTACAAAATGTATAGTCAAAACAGTTTTATTTTTACAATTGTCATTCGCCATATTAGTTTCACAATTTTTTATTTTTATATTGCGACTTCGGATTTGAAATCAGCGACCCGAAAAACACGTGTAGCAACTTTTAGTCAAATATGTTTGTTTTTAATTATGATTAACCATATATTGGATTCTTCATTCTTAATTTTGACATTTTGAGTCCGGATTTGAAATTAACGACCCGGTAAACACCCGAGTAACAAATTTGAATGAAAACTGTTAAGTTTTACAATTGTGGTCTGCCATATTGGATCTGCCATTTCGAATTCTTGTATTTTTAATTCAGATTTAAAACCAGTGACCCCTGTATCCCTTAAATACTCCGAACGATAAAATTTGTTATAATCAAAATAATGCATTCCTTTGAGGATTAAAATAGCAACTTCCGTCGTCATTGTTTCAGAATAATCAAGCTCTACAAAATTTTATGGGCTAGATGCTGAATTAGCATACAAAGATCTGAAAAAATACATGTGGAACATAAAATGTAATATCTATACGCCCGTGGTATTCGATAAACTAAATTTGTTACAAAAGTTGCTAGCTTCAATATAGATTTTTAAGGTCACAATTTATTGTCTACATTTTCTGTATATTTTTCCTATAGTTGCAAAGGATTTATCTTTAATTAAAAAAATGTATCACTCTAGGTCATTCTTGTCAAACATTTTACGATTTTGAGACGATATTCGACAACATCACCCATAGTGGGCTGCCAACTGATTTCTTCAAAATACGCGAATCGGAGGGGGGCACTTCACTTCACTGAGTTAAATGGCAGAGTAATAACATTAAATCTGTCGTCTCAGTTAATCCTCAAGGCTCGGTTTACGGTTACGCGCTCTTAAGACATTTCTACTTTAATTCGTACATAAGAGAAAGAGTTGATGAACTCGTCGATAAAAAAATCAAAAATTCCCTTTTTTACTTATAATTTTACTCACCGTGGAAACACCTATATAGGAAGAAAAAAGTAATTCTTTTAAAACAAGTGATTTCCAAGATTTTAAATCTTATTTATTCTGATTATTTTTAAAATATATTATTCTATTAGTCAAACTTAATGAAATCTTACTTACAGTTCCAGAAATCTGCAATTAAAACTAATATCTGGAGTCGTTGTAAAGAAATTGGAAAAAAACAATATTGGTAAGTTTCTCGTGCTTTCTTTTTCTTCTTTCAAATTTATATTATTCTGTTTTCGAGCAAACGAGCATCCACATATGGAATACTACATAGACACGGACGAGTGTGGTTTACCCTAGAAAAAGTAGTGAATTATGTTTTAGTTGAACCAGTAGCTGGCGTCGACGTTGCACTCTAATTATATTAAACGCGAATGTACAAATCTTGGATCCGTGTACACTGTACTCGTAGCTAAGTGAGCCAAGTTGAATGGAAAGGGGCTATTAGGCAATGAATAAAGGTTTAATTACATATACAGTAATAGACTACAGAAGTCTAAACTTTTATTTTTTATTTTTAAATAGCGTTCTCCATATTAGTCCATTCTTATCCAAATACGTTAGAAACGAACTTAGCGGTTTGTCCAGTAATTCACAATTTCACAGTAGATGATTTTGCGTTTTATCCGGTACGAGCACTCACAATCCTCGTCTTCTGTCAAATTTATTTTGCATAAAATTCGATTAGAACAATAATGACCTTTACTTAATCTCGTTAATAATGTCTTGCGACGTTTGAAGGGGCGCGTTCTCTTAAACCATAATTTTTTCTCCGCTCTGTCAATCATATCGAAAATTTCTTAACACTGAATGAGGAAGCCGATTCTCGTCCCGTTCTGCGTAGTGTCTGCTACAATAATCTGCTCTTGACATACTCAGCTCATTTCTAAGAGGTGTTTTCACCCACGCTGATGCTTCCCTCACTTCTTTGATTTTAGACAACAAGTCTGCTCTGTTATCACTATGATATCCACAATGGGCCGGTACGCAGACCAATTTAATGAGCAAATAAAATTGCGTTGTTTTTATACTTTTTGCTTTTATTGATTATATTTCTTGCATTTCTCATATTTTTGGCCTTAACGGCATACTATGATTTTACTCTTAAATAACTTCATCCAGGGAAGGTTTAATCAGGCCCCTAAGCCTCAATGCATTTTCGTGGGACAAAGTTTTGGGTACGAAGTGCCAGTAAATATCCGTCGCGGGCGCCAGAAGGCGTCAGTGATAAGCGCCGAACGTATTTGCGGGACGTGTAGTTAATTGGAAATTTCCGGTATGTATTTTTAGCTCATTTATTTATAATAACCCATAAATAATGATTTTTCTAAGATAAAAGACTATCTAGGACTATCGGGTAGTAACTTCACGAAAATTAAACCAACGCCAAAATCAATGTATTGGAAAAAGATTTTCGAGGAATTATCGATCAGACAAACCGTGACGCGTCTAAACTTCCTAAGCAGTCTGTTTATTTTATACATGTAGAATCTTATTACTCCTCACATAGGAACAGCGTCCTTTAATTTATAGTAAACTTGTCTTATCATTGATGAAACATTCACTTGTGTTGAGGAAAACTGTAGGGCACCCACCGGACATTTACTGGTGCTTCGTACCCAAGTCGCTCAGAAACTTTGTCCCACGAAAATACATTGAGGCTTGGGGGCCTGGGTTTAATCAGCAGATATCTGCTGTATGCACTGAGAAGAGCTGTTTGGAAAATGATGGGATTTTCTAACGATCCTGCACTTTTCTCACATAATAGACATTATTTTATCTATCAATTTGTTAAACAGTTTGTACAGTGCCATATTTTGTTGTTTTATATTAATAAACTTAAATTCAGTGTATCTATGCATCTTAAATCATTCAACCCGAAATACTCACATACTTTACGCGATTTCTTTGAACTTTTCAGTTATTTATTAGCATTATCTAACAAATGGTCCTTAGATAGCCGGATCCTTTCGCGGTGAATCCTACAGCAGCTGTTAAGTGACTGAAATGACTTAGTTTAGTAAAAACTGGGTGTGAGTATTTCAAGAAAGTGACTATTGTGATTGGATATCAGTGCAAGTTTAGTTTCAATTAGAATGGAAAATCAAAAGGACGCTCCAAAGGATGTCCGAGAGGAAGCGACGGAAAATTTTGAAACGGGTAGTAGACACAGAGGGGGAGCCGAAATGCGACAAGGCAGCCAACGCAGCTTCGTTGGAGAGAGCGAAGGTGGAGACGACGGCTTAAACTCCACACTTACACCAGAAGAAGAGAAGAGAGAGACGCGAAGAAGCAATAGGAAGAATTTGAGACTGCCGCCTACTCGGTTTGTACCTGGATCGCAGTCTGGCGCGAAAGACACAGCAAAGGGGAAAAGCGTGGTACAGAAAGCGAAAGGGTACAGCAGCAAATGACACCTAGCACGTCAACTCCAGCTCGACCATTCAAGTCCCTGTCCAACCGTTCCTCAAAATCCGGAACTGAAAGATCAAAGCGGTCAAGTACCAGTGCGCGAGAGAGAAAACGCAGAGAAATTGAACTCCGCCAAGCTCGGTTACATCTTAAACGTAAAAAAGAGCTTGTAAAAATACAAGATGAACGAGAAATGGCTGAACTGGACGCAGAAAGCAGCCAAGAAGATGACACAGAGGATGATCTCCTGGAAGAAAACAGCAATGAAGATGAACGATCAGTGAGCTCGAAGGTTCGTTCGTGGATTTCTAGGCAAAGTGTACGAGGGGAGCTGCTGGGAGCGACGAATAAGGGTGAGAGATCTGTCTCACCACATCCCAATATAATCCACGTTATACAGCGCCGCGGGGGTCGCAGATCGAGCGGCAAGAAGTAAAGAGGGGTGAGCGAATCAAAGCATCGTACTCTTCCAATCCACAAATTGAAGCAGGACCGGAAGCGAGACTGGATCGATACATCGCAAGACAAGCGATAGGTAAGGATCTTCCTTTATTTAGCGGTGATGTAACTGATTGGCCACTCTTCGTAAGTACTTTTCCACAAAGTAGCTATGACTGTGGTTACTCGCCAAGTGAGAATGTGTCGCGACTTCGACACTGTTTAAAGGGTGAAGCCTTGGAAACGGTTCGATCGTTATTAATGACATCGTAGGTAAATAAAATCATAGACATTTTAGAGAGACGTTTTGGTTGACCCGAATATGTAATTCAGGCGCTGATGCGCAACGTGACTGATTTTCCGCGGGTGAAAGACGATAAGCCGGACTCTATTCTGAAATTCGCGACCGCGGTTACAAATTTAGTCGCGACGATAGAGGGTCTAGGAAAACCCGACTATCTTGTCAACCCGATCCTAACCGATCAACTCATACAGAAATTCTCGATCGGTCTAAAAATTTCCGCGACACTGATCAATTTCGCTGATTTCCTTAAGGAAGAATCAGAAACTGTAAGTGCGTATTTCAATCCACTTCTAGACGTGAAGCAGGGAAGAGACAGTAAATCCGTGTTAACGTTTGCCGATGGTGCCGAACAGAAAGAGATTCAATGCGCGTATTGCGAGAAGAACCACGCGATTGGAAATTGTGTCGCGTTTAAAAAATTATACATTGACACGCGGTGGAAGTGGGCAACAGGGGAAAGAGTATGTTTCAAGTGCCTGTTAAGGCAGCACCTTTTACGACAGTGTAAAAGAAAGCAGTGCGGGAAAAACTATTGCGCGAAAGGACACTATCCGCTTTTACATAACGATCGCCGTGAGACACTTACCCCGACCGTCGCGTCCGCGATAATTTCTAAACCGGACACAACCGATAACTCGTCCGTAGAAAAAGTGAACGTAGTGCGAAAATCGAAGAAGCGAGTACTTATGATGATCGTTCCTGTTACGCTAGAGGGTCCAGTGGGCAAGATACGAACACATGCCTTGTGAGATTCAGGATCCTCAGTCACGATAATCAGCAATGATTTAGCTCGTAAGTTAGGTCTACACGGGTACAGCGATCCACTGTGCTCGAAGTGGATGAACCAAATGACTTACGTAGATAAATCATCCCGAAGAGTATCCGTGAAGATCACTGGAGATTCCGAAACTTACCAACTGAAGGACATTCGGACCTTGGATGACCTTGACTTGCCGAGCCAGCCCATCGGCATCGAAGCTTATGATTGGGACCATCTTCGACACCTAGATATCCCGAACGTTGCAGGTGCAACACCGAAAATTCTGATCGGGGAGGATTACGCGCAGCTTAAGGTCGCGTTTAAGGTCATCGTTGGAAAGCCTAACGTACCGGTAGCAACACTCACTCCGTTAGGGTGGGCAGTTCACGGACCTTTCATATCGGCAAGAACAAGTACTGAATGCGTGCTTCTGATTTACCAAACCGAGGAGGAAGAGGAAGTAAGTCGACTACTGAAGAATTTCTGGACCGTGGAAAGTTTCGGTGTTGACAGGCAAGCGAGGGTCTTGCGTTCCAAAGAAGATGTACGGGCCGAAGAGATCCTGAATCAGACTGCTCGAAAGCAAGACGATTACTGGAAAACTGGATTGCTCTGGAAGAGCGACGTGGATGGGCTACCAGAAAGTAAAAAAAATGGCAGAAAAAAGGTTTCACTCCCTAGAGAACAAGATGAGAAAAGATCCTCTATTCCAGCAGCAGTATAAAAAGAAAATACAAGATTATCTGAGGAAGAAATACGCGCGATTACTATCGGAACATGAGGCGAAGAAGATGAATGCCAGGACCTGGTATCTACCTCACTTTGCCGTGACGAATCCGAACAAATCTGGGAAGATTCGTCTAGTCTTCGATGCCGCTACTAAGACTCATGGAGTGAGCCTTAATGACAAACTCTTAAAGAGTCCCGACCATTACAATTCTCTGCTCGGGATTCTCTCAATTTTTCGTGAACGAGCCATAGCGATCTGTGGTGATTTGAGTGAAATGTTGCATCAAGTAAGAATTCGTCAGGAAGATCGAGGGAGTCAACGATTTCTAGGACGAGACAAGATTACTGGGGAGTTGCTGACTTACCAGATGGAAGTTATGATCTTCGGGGCAGTATCATCGCCTTACGTTGCTCAAGAGATTAAAAACCATAATACCGAAGGATTCAAAGAAGAGTTTCCAGAAGCGTGCCGATCGATCGTTGAACGTCATTACATGGATGACTACGTGGACAGCGTGAACACCATCGAAGAGGCTATCCGACGAGGGAATGAAGTAGCGTATATCCATAAAAGGGGTGGCTTTGAGATCAGAAACTGGATGTCCAACTCTCCAGAAGTTCTGAACTCGTTTCCACCTGAAGCCGTTGCACTGCGAGGAAAGCAGTTAGCCTTTGGAGAAGAGGAAGTCCTGGGGGTGATCTGGTCACCTGAGAGCGATGGGCTCACCTTCACCGTCGACTTTACACGTGTGGATAGTCGATTAATCAGTGGAGAAAAGCAACCGACAAAGCGCGAAGTTTTAAAATTGATAATGTCAGTT
>JAAAKG020144358.1:0-11140 GCA_010014905.2 Druon quercuslanigerum
TATCTGATAATCACGCCAACCAATTTGAAATATCCTGTCAATTAATGTTCTTCAGAATGGAGGTCGCTAAAAACAAATATTTAAGTTAGAAATGGTTTGCTTATCCGTATTTAATTTAATGAAAAATTTCCTACATTTTGTGATATAAAAATATAAGGAAAACTAATATACAAATACTTTAGTTATCGTGTAAGAAGACTTTGATTACAAAATTGAAATACTTGTAATAATTAAATAAACTATATACATTTTCCATTAAATTATTTGTTTTCCAATAATAAGTAATAAGATACAAAATTCGTTAAACTTAGTAATTTAAATTTCGCGTCAAAAATGGAAATTTAATATGAACTGATCACAATATATAATTTTACAATTATACAAATTAGAGAAATTGTCTAAAAAATATATATAAATAACAAATAAAGGAGAATTGTCGTTCCTTGTGATGGTGGATAGAGAAACAAAATTCAGGTTGAAAAGTCCCAAGACATTTTTGGGTCCGGTGCGTATTTTGGGTACTACAGGTCATTGAAATTGCATGTAGGTGAACAGTTAGTTGTAAGTGTGCGTGCGACCCCGAAGAGCGATATCTGCTACTACAGCGGTAACTTCACCTTGCTTCTAGCATTTAAAAGAAAACAAAAAAACAAATGCGATTTGGAATGTATTTGCCTGCATAAATCGGGTGTGCTCGAGTTCGATCGAAGCGTAAAATAACTTTGCAACAAAATTATTTTTATATTTAAACATGTTCGAGGTAAAACAATGGCTCACCGAAATTCGGTGCATGGAAAAAATGGAAATCTAGGCCAGGTTCGCCGAAGTTTGATAAGCGTAGCACAAATAATTTCAGTGAGTCCAGACAATTCGCATATTATTGTAAATAATCAATGACCTTCCAAACTATTAACCCTGTTTCATGTAAAATTCAATCAAATGTATTGAGATCTCTGAATTCATCTGAATGCATGGAATTCTCTTCAACTATTTCCAAAGCCATCACCTTTGATCAACGGTTAAAATACTCGTGAATGAGGATTTGTACGTTTTTTAAATATTAAAGAATTCTGTAGAAGTCTTTAAATTCAGACTTTACGCGTGATCTTTTGAATTTCCCTAATGATTTTTAAGAATTCTCTTGAAATACTTAGGATGTAACTTGATTTATTTTTAATTTTCTGATGCTTCTCAAAAAATGAAATTTTTCGACTATTTCGAAATTTAGCAACTTTGTTGGACGGATGAACAGCTACTGGATTAGGATGCACAAGTTTTGGTTTAATTTTGCAGAATTCTGTACGGATATTTAAGTGGACTTGGAATCGTTTGTATTCTTTTACAGGTTTTTGAATTTTCGTGAAATGTTTAGAATACACGTTAAATTATTTTAAATTCTTTAAAGTCTTTTGAATTCTGCAGAATGCTATCGATTTCTCAGAACTCAAACATAATCTTTTGGTTCTTTTAAAGATCTTTAAAATCTCATGAATAATTAAAAATATACATTCATTTCTTTTTAATTTTATGAATTCTTTGGAAACCATAAAATTCTTTTTAACTATTTCCAAATAAATCAACTTTGGTTGACGGATGAACAGCTACTGGATTCGGATGCACAAGTTTTGGTTTAATTTTGCAGAATTCTGTACGGATATTTAAGTGGACTTGGAATCGTTTGTATTCTTTTACAGGTTTTTGAATTTTCGTGAAATGTTTAGAATACACGTTAAATTATTTTAAATTCTTTAGAGTCTTTTAAATTCTGCAGAATGCTATCGATTTTTTAAAAACTCAACCATCATCTTTTGAATTCTTTTAAAGATCTTTGAATTTTCTTGAATAATTCGGAATATACATTGATTTCTTTTTAAGTTTCTGATTTCTTCCGAAAACATGAAATTCTTTTTAGCTATTTCCAAATAAATCAATTTTGGGGGACCGTGAACTACTACTGAATTAGGATGCACTCGCTTTTTCTTAATTCTGCAGAATTCTTTATAAATCTTCAATTCACTTAAAGTGACTGTTTTTGTGACCTTGAGGTTAATAAAAATGAGGCCTTGTGAGCCACTTAAATACTCTTCTGCTAAAATTGTCCTCTACCGTGGGAAACAGTAGCATGGAGTCTCGTAATGACGTCTATCTGGTTCTCGGGTTCGGTATGGTACACTTGCTCTTTAATGTAACCCCAGAAGAAAAAATCCATGGGTGTCAGGTCGGGTGATATGTAAACTTATTTTGTTAAAAATTTAATGGGGAGAAAGCATTTTGATTCCATTTATTAATTTACAGGAATGCAATTTAGGTGGGTGGGCAGGTTGAGTATGCCTTACGTTAATATTGGAAAATGCTATACCTTGGAGGCCACTAAACTGGATTGTTGTGGTTATTATTTTCTATCCATCCAGGCTACGGCCCGCCTAGAACAGCCGTGACGGGGCGAATGCGATGTGCAGGAGCGCCGTCGTGCTGAAAGATGATATTCTGCATGATGATCAGTGGAACATCTTCCAGTAACGCTGGCAAAACTTATCGAGGAAAGTTGAATAAATTCCTCCTTGAAGTGTAAAAAAGTTTTATAAGAGAGACAATTTAGAATATGTAGAGTAAGACGAGGAGAAAATGCTAACAGAAATCGAAAAATTTGAGCGCAGGAAAAATATTTTTTAATCGGCATCTGAAAAAATTTAAAAGAAAAATTTACAGCATGAGTAGATTACTTACGTCTAAGACCTCGGGAAGCAGATAGGGACCAATCACTTTATCTCCAACCAAACCGGATCAGAAGTTAAGTTTCCATCTGTACTGTAAATCGCGGTTTCGTGTCACCTCTAGATTCTCTAGAGCATAATGGTGCTTGTTGTGGATATTGAAGACCCCCTCCCGAGTGAATGTCCATTCATCCGTCCAAAAAATTCTCGATAGACTTTGTGGATCTTAATCATTCATCCGTATGATCCAGGCGCAGAATTCCACTCTTCTGGCGTGATCACATACAAATTTAAATGCACAGTATAGCGTGTTACTATTAATTACTTGGCTTAAATTGAAAGGAATTAATATTAGATGATGGATTAAAAAATGTCTCGACAAATTACATTTCTTTTAAATATTTTACCCAGCAGGTAGTAATTTCTGGACCTTTGTGTAGTGATACGGATGAAGTTTCTCCCCCTTGATGATTCTGTGCACCGTGGAGCGAGGAATATCCAATTCGCGAGAAATTATCCGTGTGGATGTCGTAGGGTTTTGGTAGAAGTAGTCCAGCACAGAATCTTCATTCCGACATACCTGTCTGTCTTGTTCTGCAGGTAGCCCACGTTTCCGACCACGTTGAGGAACCAACTGACCAGTTTCCATCAATCGCCGATGCAAATGGATAATTTTTCTGACTGAAAATTTAAATAAGTGCTTCAGAAAAAAAACATTTAACTAGGAAATTTGTCTTGAACCTTAAATTAAATTGTTTAAATAAGAAAATTCCATTTAATAATATGAAGTCATGTTGTAAAATTCCTTTTATCATTACATAAAATTGTACACTTTTCGTATTCAATATTTATGGATACTAAGGGTTTTAGAAATTTCAAGGGTAATAAACAGAAAATGTCAGACAATTCCAGTGTAAAAATACATTCATTTACCTTGACAGATAACCAACAAAAAATTATAAACTTTACTCACTCTTGACCTATTTTATTCCTTTAGATTAACTGAAGTATTTTACAAACACATACAAAATTCAAGTAGTCACATTTTTGAACTGTTATACATTTGAAAAAACTGCCTGCGTATCGAGAGAATTCTACCGAATTAAAAAGGCTTGATGGATTTTAAAATAATTGAACTTGTATCATAAAGATTTAGAGAACATTTAAAAAACCTTAAAAGAATTCAAATGACTTCAAGTGAATTGAAGATTTATTAAGAATTCTGCAGAATTAAGAGAAAATGGGTGCATCCTAAGTCAGTAGTCGTTCACCATCGACCAAAGTTTATTTGTTTGAAAATAGTTAAAAAGAATTTCATGTTTTCGGCAGAATTCAGAAAATTAAAAATAAAATAATATATATTCTGAATTTTTCAAGAGAATTCAAATATATTTAAAAGAATTCGAAAGATAGAATTCTGCAAAATTCAAAAGACTCTAAGTATTTAAAATAATTTAACGTGTGTTCAAAATATTTTACGAAAATTCACAACCCTTTAAAAGAATACAAATGATTCCAAGTCAACTCCAATATTCGAACAGAATTCTGCAGAATTAAACAAAAATGTGTGCATCCTAAACCAGTAGTTGTTCATCGTCCACGAAAGTTGCTAAATTTTGAAATAGTTGAAAAAAGTTCATGTTTTTGGAAGAATTCAGAAAATTAAAAATAAATCAATTTATACATATTTTTAATTGTTTAATTGTTTAATTTAATTGTAAAGGTTTTAACTGAATTCAAAGACTTCTACAGAATTCGTCAGTATTCAAAAAACGTGTAAATCCTTATTCATAAGTAGTTAACTCGTTGACCAGAGGTTAAGACTTTGGAAATAGTTGAAAAAAGTTCCTTGCTTTCAGAAGAATTCAGAAAAAATATAATAATAAATCAAGTTAAACTCTTAATATTTCACGAGAATTCATTGAAATCTTCAAAATTATTCAACAGATCACATGACCAAACGATCAAACGACTTGAAGGCATTTACAATAATTCAACGTGAATTCTACAGATTCAAGGGAATTTAAAAAGTTTTAAAAGATTTTAATTGAATTCACAGAATTCTGCAGAATTCATCAGAATAAAAAAGAGGTGTAAATCCTCATTCACGAGTAGTTAAACCGTTGACCAAAGGTGATGACTTTGGAAATAGTTGAAGAGAATTTCATGCTTTTAGAATCAGAATTCAGAGAACTAAATATATTTTATTGAATTTTAAATGAATCAGGAGTAATTGTTTGGACGGTCATTGATTATTTGCAATAATATGCGAATAATCTGGGCTCACTGAAATTATTTGTGCTAGGCTCACCAAGTTTCGGTGAACCTGGCCTAGTTTTCCATTTTTTTCCATTTTTTTCCATGCACCGAATTTCGGTGAGCCATTGTTTTATCTCGAACATGTTTAAATATAAAAATTAATTTTTTTGCAAAGTTATTTTATGGTTCGATCGAACTCGATCCCACCCGATTTAAACAGGCAAATACATTCCTAGTCGCATTTTTTTTTAATGCTAGAAGCAAGGTGAAGTTACCACTGTAGGAGACATACAAGGGATCGCATTGAGGACTGAGAGAATTTTTCTCGGAATTTCTTTCAGGATGAACAAATCGATCTTTTTGTTTCAATGAGACGTATGAGGCATGCCTCAGTTACAATTGGATATCGTCAGGGAACAGAAGACGAACCCGAGCAATGGAATTGCTGTGGGTGTATGCACAATGAAGAGTCTGACGAGTTTGATATGTTGCACCTGCACTACCTGTTTATTCCGGAGTATGTTCCTGCTAGGGCTTGCCCCAGGTGTGGTAATCAAGTTACGCTCATTAAGCACCCGAAAAACTGCCCTGATTGTTCCGTTTTAATGGAAGTTTTATCGGAGTCTCGTCAAATACTGGAGCGCAAATTGCGAATATTACAAATGCGTCGAGTAGAGAATAAAACGACAGGAGCAGAATTTCTCATCTAGAGAATTGTCGGACCGGACGAAATTTTCTCCGTCCAGATGTTTTTTAACTAAATATTTTTAGCTATCTTCGGTAATGGATTTATTCCCGCTCCCATAGTAGATTTAGACGGGGAGGACGGTCTCGGGCCCTTGTGAGTTTACAATTCCGCGGCAGGTAGGGAACTTCACCCACGTGACCAAGATTGCACCATTACCTAGTAGAAATCTACCTTTGAATTTCGATTTTTCTTTTTTTATAGGGGTAAAGATGGTATTAATCGTATTAATAACGATATAAATTTACATTTCAATTATTAGTAATTATATACACTTACCTTCAATGATAATGGAAATAGTTGTGCCATATTTAGTATTAATGACGATTGTGCAGTTGATATCAAAGACATGTAGCTATTATTATGTAGTTGTGCCATTGTTATGACGGTTGTGCTATTTGTAAGTTATAATTTCCTCATTTTAGTCGAACATTATCATCTCACCATATAATTAACTGCTTGACACTTGAACCATTTGAAAAGCTATTAAGTTCACTAACTTGCACAGGCACGCGTTGCACTGAACTACACAAGTATAGAAACAAGGCTCTCGCTCAGCGACGCAAATCTCGAATGGCTGTCACATAAACACAACACACCGTCGCCCCACCCATAAAAGCATCATGCATGGACCGTGCACGATTGTGTTTAGGTTGATTTTCTTTGCTGTTGATTCTATTATAAGCTTATGATTATATGGATAAAAGCATTTGCCTGGAAGGGAATTCTAATAGTTGTTTTTGTTAAGAAATTTAAGTTCTATTATTAAGCAACTTTTAAATAATGGGAAAGGTGTAACGGCGTACGAATCGCCGTAATTAAATATTCATTAAATTTATACTTGGTGGTAAGAAGGGAATCTTCTTTACCAAATACGGAATTCAAATTTAAATGAGTTACTTGTCATTTCTTTAATTTAGCAAAGAACTAAGAATAAAATAAGTTTTAAGTTTAGCATTCAACTAGAAATCACTTTGTATAAAAGTGAACTCGATCAATTTTTCTCTCTTCTCTATAAAAAGGACTACGCGCCAAAACTAACGTGTAGGGATGAATCAACACTTTCAATTTCCTGAGTTTTTCGCTATAGGAAGACCCCTTCTATCGAACCAGTTCAATGAAGTTAATTAGATCATAAATGTATGTAACTCTGCGACGACCTGTGAAATGTCACGTAGATTATTATCTACGAGACATGTGATGTAACTGGTCGAAAGTGACGACATGTAATCTATCATTTTTTGAACGGTAACTCTTCGGCAGTCGTCAAGTCCATTTTGGACTTAGAATAATCAGAGTTTACAACAAATAGACTTTTTGATATAACTTTAAAACATTTAAACCTAAAAATGAAATAAATTAACAGCAAATAACTCTGGCGTGAAGCGCGCGCGTAAATCACAAAAGTGTCACATATTATCAAACAATTGGTGTTTTGTAAATTCCAACAACTCAGGATTATTATTCTGAAAATAAATATTATGAATTGATTGATTGTGCTTTAAAAGATGTTTGTAATAAAAATCCGAATATTTTCCCTTCATCTTTTTGTCTAAAATATTAATTTGATCAACCTATAAATTTCCTAACATAATTTTCGCAATAGTTGATTTTAAATTGACGCAAAGCGCCAACGGACAACAATTCAACCTCGTCCAATAATCGTTGGATCGAAGAGCATTCCCTGACGATAGCGACCCTGTGACGTAACAAAAGTTAGAGAATGATACCAGAAGTGTCCCATAGGTGGCCTGACCTTACTAAACCCAGTTATTGCCACGTAAAGTTTAAAATTACAAAATAATGATATTAATTAAATACGCCAAAATTAATTGTTTATTGTGAAATTTCTGACTTAAGAGTAGTTAAAGAAAAATTTGTTGACTACTGAAACAGAATTGAAGTGGACGTTTGAGTTGCGTATGTGAATTTCCTGAAAATATTCGTAAAATAATTTTTCTTTCTGACAAGTGTTGAGGGTCACAGATGTTAAGGTTATGAGTGCATACATACATACAATTTGAAAGGTTGCTCATTATTTGGGAGGTTACACCTACTTGTATTGTCTTTGACAGTTATGTATCCCGGCAACGGAACAATATTGATGGTGCCGGCATCGGGACAACGATGTCGGCGTCGGCAACATTGCTCTTTGTCGGCTTTTTTTCCGCCGGTGTGAAGTTCCGAAAAGCGTGTATTTCGAAGCGTTGATTACATGTGAACAGGTTGCGGTTTTGAAAGTAAATACGCTTACAAAAACGATACTTACCTCATCACTCTAATTCTGAATCATTGTTAAAAATGGCGTCATGATTGTTTGTTATGTCCTTTTGGGCCCTTCAGCGAAAGGTTTCTTTTACATATGTACTTTTAGCCTGTCGGAGCCGGCAACGGAACAATGTTGCCGGCGCCGGCAATGAGTAGGACCATGAAAAATTAAAAATAACCGTGTTTTCATGAGAAAAAAAATAAAAGCTAACAGAACATTTTTTTTATTTGAAAGTGTGATTTGTATTATTTTTTATCTTTAAAATTATATTTTTAGGCATTGCGCATGATTATAGGCGTAATTCTCTTTTATTAACACGATTTTATTACCTTCACCTGAATATCTATGTATGTAACGGAATCTTGGAATTTTCTTTTCATCCACTTTGAGACGTTAGATAAAATTGAAACATTGCACACTCATTAAGGACCGATGACAATACAGTAATTTAACAGCGTATAAACAAAATTAAACATTAGTAAATGACGACTTATTGAGATCGCTTAGACATAGATGCAATAAATAGTACGAATACTTGAGTTCTAAATATATAAATAAAATTGAAAACGATATAGAGGACAATATAGGGACCTTCTGGTGATTTGGAACGATAAAAATGGCAAATCCAATATTCCGAATCTTGTGACTCATAACGGTAGAGAAACATGTGATGGCAAGGAAACTGCTGATATATTTGCTGATTACTTCAAATCAGTACACATCAATAGCGATCCAGAAATTATATCTTCCGACTGTAATTATAATGTAGGTTTGCCTAGTTCAGAAATACACCCACAATTAATTTACAACAAAATAATAAATTTGGATCCACACAAAGGGGCTGGACCTGACGGTGTGCCTCCTTGTTTCTTCATTGAATGTGGCTCTATCCTTTCGAAACCTCTAAGTATACTATTTAAGAAATCGCTTAAAAATGAAGAATTTCCAAGTTTTTGAAAAGTTGCTCTAATAATCCCAATACACAAAACTGGCCCCTTCACAGCATGTAATCAATTATAGATCTATATTTATGCTGAACGATGTTTCAAAGCTTCTCGATAATATTGTTGCCTATCGCCTCCAGAACTTTTATTGCTTAATAGTTACTTGAAGGAGAGATCTCAGTATGTAATAATTGGAAATTTTGAATCGGAAAGATTTTGCCCAAAATCTAGTGTTCCACATGGCTCCCACTTGGCACCAGTTTTATTTCTTATTTTTATTAATGACATACAAGTAATTAAATTCGTAAATATTCTTCTGTACGCTGATGATCTCAAAATATTTTGTAAAGTTAATTCTACTGAAGATGCTATGCTTTTGCAACTGGATTCATCATCAATATATAATCAATAGATCTCTCCTTCAAAGAACCACACGTATTAGCGACCTAGGAGTTACTTTTGATAGCAGGCTTACTTTTATTAAAGACTTTGTCTACATTGTCATGAAAGCGACTAAAATGTTAGGCTTTATTTTTCGACTTTCTAAGGACTTCCGTAAAATAACAACGTTGAGAACGTTCTACGTTTCGATTGTGCGTCCGATACTAGAATATGCGTCCGTGATATGGTCTCCATAGTAAGCTGTACATAAAGAAAAAATAGAATCTGTACAAAATAGGTTTCTACGAATATTAGCGTTTAAATTGAAGATTCCAAAAGAGACAAGTTATCTAAATACTATATCTGAATTAATAAATCTGGAATCTCTTGGATGTAGGAGGTTTCAGTTAGGACAAACGTTTTTATATAAAATACTTAACGGCCTAATCGACTGCTCGATGATACTGCAAGCCATCTCTTTTCATGCATCAACAAAATCGTTGAGACAAAGTGTACTATTTGAAATTCCAACCTATAAGACCGATTATGGCTCGCATTCCACTTTATCCAATATCTGTAGGTCATTTAATTCGATAAATCAGATATCGTTTGATGCGGACATTTTCAAACAATCATTGAATGATTTTGTGAAAACGACGAAAGCGCTCTTTTACACATAAGTTCAATTTATATTTTGGATTCCTGAATCTGATATTACATCCACTTGACTACTCCATATGATACTCCTCAGCTTTGTTTAATTTTTAGTTAATATTTATATAAGTTCGTTATGATTATAAAATTATTAGAAATCTTATAACAAATTATAATAAAATTATCTCAAGGTGTATACCGTTAATAAAGTAAAATAAAAATAAAAAATAAAATAACATACAAGCAAAACATAACAATGTAATCCATTGCGTTTACACTTCGGTGGTCCCTATTAAAATCAGTCATCCAGAATTGAAGTATTTACCTGCAAGTAAATAAGTTCAGTATCAATTGTGCAACTTTCATAGGAAACAAAATAAAACATTATGTCAGTGGTATAAAAATTTCATTTAAGGAAATATGACTTTTTCTTCTTTTCCTTTCAGATTTTCATTGCAAATGACAATTTTAAATTACTATATTTGCTCTATTGGCTCTAGTGGAGGAAAACTATTCGGATCCCCATATAGAACGTAAGGCTGAGGCCACGGGGACGATTCTGCAATACATTAACAATAAACATACACCATTTTCATTGTGGCATGACTGACCACGGATAAAAAGAATTTTTCAACTCTCTACAGAATCTTTGAACAAGTGCAATAAAAACTCGTACATAAAAAAAATACATCGCGACGAACATAGGTAGAACTTCCTTTTTTTTGAAATCGGATAAAAGTAAGGGCAATAGAGCTTCGGATCTCTTTGGTAATTATTATTTTGAAAAAAATGCCAAGGCGTATGTTCATTCTTGAGACTTAGTTATTATGTAAGACGTTTACATTAACAGTGTTTCCTGACTATTCCTAAATTTTAGCTCTGGCATTATTGTACATTGAGGTCAGCAGATGCTATCGAAACATTACGAAAGTGTTTACTTTTTTTCTGTCCTTGAATACAGTATATTAGAAAAAATACATTTAGGATAAAACTCATTTTAGTTAGATCAAAAATTATTCCGAATACTACTTTACAATTGAGTAGCTAAACGTACGAGAAAAAATTGAAATGGTTCTGGTGTATGGAGAAGCTGGACAAAATCTTGATAATGCTGTAGATCTCTACGCTCAGCGTTTTTCAACTAGAATTCTGTCACGTGCTTCATTTAATCGTA
>JAAAKG020144359.1:0-11140 GCA_010014905.2 Druon quercuslanigerum
GAACAAAGAATTTTATATTGGGAACTGGAATTCTTTGGATGCATTTTAATTCTGATTTATAAAAAGGGGATTTGAACAAAATCTGCAAATTTTGGAAAAGGGCGTCACTTTATTTCGGAATTGTATTTGAAGATTTTCTAAAAAAATACGTAAATAATTATCATTTAGACTTTGGAACAGAGAATTTGCATCAACAAAAAAAAATGTTAATTAAAGGGGAATATGATTTTTTTTTATCAATATTACTTCAAAATCATTTTATTATAATGACTTTTCTAGAATCTTGAAAAAGTGATGTGATATTATTTGTTATAGGAAAATCCTTATACTATATTGAGTTTCCAATTTTTTGTAAGGGGGATTGCAAATTCTATCAATATAATTAATTAATTTAATGAATGAAATCAATTAAATCTATTCATTAAATTTGAATTTGAGCGAAACACGAGAAAAAGGGTAAGTTTCTTGAAAACAGGAGAAAAAAGAGAAAAAAAAGGGGAAAATAAGAAATAGGGGAAAGAGAGTAAGGACTTTAATTAAATTTTTAATTAATAGATTTCACACGTTTTCGATTTGAAAATGTTTAATTGTTTCTAAGTATACACCATTAACGAAAAATAATTAAATTCTCCATGTTCTCAATTAAAATCGTAGAATTTGTTCTAGTTTTAAATTTAATTTTAAAGGTTACATTGCGCTTGAAATTTAAACAAGCTATAGCAAATTTCTGAGAAAAATGGTGAAAAACAGTCGGACTTTTCTGCAAAAATTCGCATTTTTCAAAACAGTCGGAAAAGTTCGAACGATGCGAGCTTGCAAATATTATACAGGATGTCGAACTATTTCAAAGATTTTAGCGGATTTTACAAATTTCAATAGATAAGTTGTAACTTTAATTTTATTAATTTTATTTTCAAGGGATCTAAAATAATTTCTACAGATTTTTAATTATTTCAAAGGTTTCAAAGGAAATCATACCAGGTGGAGAGATTTCAAGGGATTTCTGTGGATTTCAAAACAATTCAAAGATTTTAATTTATTTTAAATGATGAAAGGATTTTTACTGACTTCAATTAAATTTTAAGCAATAATAATAGTTTTTATCTCATGATTATCTAGAATGAATTTCCTATAATTGTAAAAAAATTATAGGAAAATCATTATGGGCTTACATTGATTTTCCTATGTAATATTTTTGTGCAAGTGTACCAAAAATCGAAATAATTAACCCTTTGATAGAACCCAATAAGAAAATTCAACTCTTTTTCATTAAAAGCTAATTCTTTTGGATAAAAATTTGATTCTTTGGTTGAAACTTTCATTATTTTGTTTTTAAATTCGTATTTTTTGTTTAGAAAATTTAAATTTTTTGTTGAACATTCGCCTTTTTAGATTGAAAATTCATCCTTTTGGACTAAAAATTTCACACTTTTAAAAAATTCGCCTTTCTGGCTTGAAAATTCAAGTATTTAGTTGAATATTCATAATTTTTTGATGAAAATTCATCGGGTTTGATTGATAATTCATTTATTGATTTGTAAATGCAACTGTTTGATTTTAAATTATTATTTTATTTTGTTAATTTCAGATTTGTAGTTAAGTTTGAAGTCGAACTGAATAGTCGAAAATTTAAGTGCTTTGTTGAAAATTCGCATTTTTTGGATAAAAAATTAAAACCTTTAGGATTGAATATTTCTTGTTTATAGTAGAAAATTAATTTTTCTTGTTCGGATATTAAATTGTTTTTGAAAACATAACCGTTTTAGAAAAGGTTCGTTTTTTGGAATGGAAATTAAAATTTTTATTTATTTTGTTGAAAATTATTTTTGTTTTTAAAAACTCAACTATTTGGTTTAAAATATAAATTTCTAGGTATTAATCGAAGTATTTATTGAAAATTCAACTTTTAAGAATATGGGGATTCTGCAAAGAATTTTAATTTGCATTGGAACAAACAATTTTATATTTGGAACTGGAATTCATTTGATGAATTTTAATTCTGATTTATAAGAAGGGGATTTGAACAAAATCTGCAAATTTTGGAAAAAGGGCGTCACTTTATTTCAGAATTGTATTTGAAGATTTCCTACCAAAATTTAATTGTCACTTGAAACTGGGAATATAGTAAAAAATTATCATTTAGACTTAGAAACAGAGAATTTGCAAAAAAAAATTAATTGAAGGGGAATATTATTTTTTTTTTATTCTGAAGATTACTACTTCATTTTTGAAAAAGATTTATATTTTTTAGTTTAAAAATTTGACTACTTGGTTTAAAGTTGATTTATTTTGTTATAAATCCATTTTTTATGGTTAAATGAAATTTCATTTCTTTGGTTGCAAATTCTTTTTTTCATTCAGCTCATTGGTTAAAAATAAGTGTTTCAACTTAAAATTAACGTATTAAATTTTTGGTTGAAAATGCAACTTTTTGATTAAAAGTTAAAATTCTTTTGTTGAAAATTCATTTTTTTGGTTTTAAATTCAGCTTTTTTGGTAAAACTATTTTGTTGGAAAACCTGTAAAATGACCGGGATTTTTTTCGTACTGTTGGATAACTATTAATACATAAAACTTATATTTTATTTTGGTGCATTTTTAAATCTGATTTAGAAAAAGGGGACTTAAACAAAATTTGCAAATATTGGAAAAAGGACGTCACTTTATTTCAGAATTATATTTGAAGATTTAAAAAAAATTGTAATTGTCACTTGCAACTGGGAATATACGTAGATAATTATCATTTAGACTTTGAAACAGAGAATTTGCATCAACAAAAATAAATTTTAATTGAAGGGGAATATGATTTTCTTTTATTCTGAAGATTACTACTTCATTTTTGGCAAAATATTGATATTATTTAGTCTGAAAATTCAACTACTTGGTTTAAAGTTGAATTATTTAGTTATCAATTCACTTTTGTTCTGGTTAAATGAAAATTCATTTCTTTAGTTGCAAATTTTTTTTTTTAATTCAGCTCATTGGTTTAAAACAAATGTTTAAACTTAAAATTAACGTAATCAATTTTTATTTGAAAATTCAACTATTTAATTAATATTTATGATTTTAAATTCAGCTTTTTTGGTGAAAATATTTTGTTGAAAAACCTGTAAAATGACCGGGAACTTTTTTCTGTGATTTTTTTTCGTATTGCTAGATAAATATTAATATTTAAAACTTATATTTTATTTTGATAAATTTTAATCTTATTTAGAAGAAGGGAATTTAAAAAAAATCTGCAAATTTTGGAAAAAGAGCGTCACTTTACTTCAGAATTGTATTTGAAGATTTTCTAAAAAAAAAATTAATTCTCACTTGCAACTGGGAATATATGTTAATAATTATCATTTAGACTTTGGAACAGAGAATTTTCAACAACAAAAAGTTTTTCATTGAAGAGGAATATGATTTTTTTTTATTCTGAAGATATATTATTGGACATTTTTTATTTTAGAATACTTTTTGCATTTGAAAGGTCATTAAAATTTTGAAAAGCATTGAACTATAAATCAATTTGATTTATTAAAGCTTGAAAATAAGTGCTTGAAAGTTTCTCAGATTATGCTCGGGTATATGAAATCACTCCAAATTTCCAATTTCTAAATTTATAAGTAATGAAGAAATAATGCGATTTAAAAATAGAAAGAATGTTTTCAAATGTATTTTCGATTCTTAATTACAAAGTGCAAACTGGAAAAAAAAACTTTAGAGAGGGTCGAGATATAGTATAAAAGTGGCCGTAGATTATGTTGAATATTAACATAAATTTTGCTAGAATTGTTGAGATTTATTTTTTTAGAACTTCAATTCAAGAAATTTTGTTTGTGAAAATTTTTTATGAATTGAATTTTAATTAAAAGTTCTCAATCTCTGTAAATGTTATTATATTATCACTTTATTTTTAAATTAAAGACTAAATTGTACAATTGTCACTCTTATAATTTAGAAGCCAATGACATTTTTAATTTTTAAATTATAATAGCTTCCAATCGTAAATTTGAAAGTGAAAAATAAAAAATGAATATCTAAGATGGAAAATTTATTAATGTGCTTGAAGTTTTGAATTATTTGGAAGTGGAACACTGTTTAATGGCCAATTAAAGTGAACGAGAAATATTTCGTTTAATTCAACGCTTGCTTGAACGTTCGAAAGCTTGGAATCCGTAATTTAATTTCATTGCAAAATTAAGAGGTTTTCAAATTTTGCAATTTAAAGAATTAAAATTTTATCAAATCTATTTGGGATTGCTTTTAAATTTGCAGAGTTTAAATTTGGATTATCACAAAACTATTTTTAAATTAAGGCGATTATATTAAAAAATTTGAATGGTAGGATAAAATTTTTAAATCTGTATTAATGAACCGTGAACTTATTTCTGGGATTTATGTTGTCTAGCTGAATATCTATTAATATTTAAGATAATTTTCATTTTAAGGTATCAGCAGTTCTCTTAAAAAAGTTTATTAACTCTATTGTTAATTAATTAGGTTGGAGATATTCTGAGAGGTCACGGGAGCAGAAATTAGAAACGTGGTAGCAGAAAGATTAGAAATGAGATTAAATGATGTAAAAGTATATTACAGACAAAATTCAAATTCATTTCTTTAAAAAATTAAAAGATAAAAATTATTGAAATTGAAAAGTTTTCATATTTAAATTATTCAGTTTTGAACATTGTAATCTATTAAATTATTTAATTCCTATTATTTAAAAAAACAATATATTTTTTTTCATCGAATGATAATAATTTCCAAAAATATAATTGCTAAAAGGTTGAAAAATATTATTAGTATTTTTTAAATTGTAATAAAAAGTGAAATAAACATTTTTTCATTTGGAAGAAAATATCTTTATAGGACTGATCTCAACTATTTAGTTGAATTTTTTTTTGTTTCGTTGAAAATTAGTGCGTTTAACCGAAAATTTAACTATTATGTTTTTGGTTAAAAATTTATATTTTTTATTTTAAATTTCTACTATTTACTTTTCGACAGAAAAATAATCCTCTGGGTTGAAAATGAAACTTTTTTGCTTTAAAATTCACCAGTTTGGTTAAATTTTTTGTCTCTTGCTTGGCTAAAAAATCATTTTAGATGAAACTTCGCCTTTTTTGATTGAAATTTAAACTCTTTTTTTTTAGTATTCATTTTTTGGTTGAAAATTTATCATTTTAAATTGAAGTTCGTCTCCTTTCTCGATTTTTTAAAAATTAACCTTCATGTTAAAAATTATTTTTTTTTATTGAAAATTAACCTATTCGAATTTCGTTTGAAAAATTACCTTCTTTACTTTAAAGTTGATCTTACAGTTTTGAAAGTTTAACTGTTTTGTAAAAAATTAGTTTTTTAAAAGTAATTCCGAGATTAATTCTCTCAAATGAAAATTTAATTACTCTATTTTTTGATAAAAATTGATCTTCTTTAGTTTAAAAAATGTCGCTAATCAGATAAAAAAAATGCATTAAAATAAAAAAAATAATAAGAAATAATATAATTTAAAAAATTAAAGTATTTTGTTTAAAATTCATCCTTGTTAATAGAAAATTAATCTTCTTGACTCAAAATTATTATTTATACTTCAAAATTCAATAGTTTGGTGGAAAGTTTTTTCTCTCTCGTGATTAAAAAATTATTTTTGTTGAAAATTTGTCTCTTTTAGTTGACTTAAAATGTTTTGGATTTTAAATTACAATATTTTTTGTTTAAAATCTCAATTATTTCTAATTTTCGTTGAGAGTTAATCTTTTTCGGTTAAAATTCAACTACTTGGTTAAAAGTTAAATTCTTTTGTTAAAAAATAATTTTTTTGTTTCGTTTGAAGATTCATCATTTTAACTAAAAGTTCATCTGTTTGGTACAAAATTATTATTTCTTTTTTTTTAAATTAATTTTTTAACTGAAAATTTAACTAATCTGGTAAAATATTCCATTATTTTAGTGACCAATGCAGCTGGGTTGATTGGAAATTTATCTTTTTTAGTTTAAAATCCATGTTTGATTTTAAAATTCAACAATCCCCCATACAAATTAATTCTCCTTAATGAAAATTTTCGTTTTTGGCAAAATATTGATATTATTTAGTTTAAGAATTCCACTGCTTGGTTTAAATTTGATTTATTTTGTTATAAATCCATTTTTTTTAAATAAAATTTGATTTCTTTGGTTGCAAATTTTTTTTGTTCACAGCTCATTGGTGGAAAATAAAATGTTTCGACTTAAAATTAACGTAATAAATTTTTGGTTGAAAATTCAAGTATTTGATTGAAAGTTAAAACTCTTTTAATTCATCATTTTAACCGAAAGTTCATCTCTTTGGTTGCAAATAAATTTTTTTAACAGAAAATTAACCTATTTAATTGTTTGTTGACAATTCATATTTTTTTTTAGTTTAAAATTCGTATTTTTAGGTTTGACATTGAAATTTTTGGTTTTAAAATTCAACAATTTAGCACAAAACTAAACTGTTTTGTAGAAAATTAGTTTTTCCCCCCATAAAAATTAATTCTCCTAAATGAAAAGTTAACTACTACATTTTTGGCAAAAGATTGATATTATTATTATTATTATTATTATATTATTTATTATATTATTATATTATTTATATTATTAATATTATTAAATTTTTATGAATTCAACTACTTAGTTTAAAGTTGATTTCTTTTGTTAAAAATCCATTTTTTTAGTTTAAATGAAATTTCATTTCTTTGGTTGCAAATTCTTTTTTTTTAATTCAACTTATTGTTTGAAAATAAATGTTTCAACTTAAATTTAGCGTAATCAATTTTTGGTTCAAAATTCAACTCTTTGATTGATAGTTAAAACTCGTTTGTTAAAAATTCATTTTTTGGTTGGAGATTCATCGTTTTAACCGAAACTTCATCTCTTTGGTTTCTAATAAGTTTTTTCAAGTAAAAATTAAACTATTTAATTGTTTGTTCAAAATTCATCTTCTTTAGTTGAAAATTCATATTTTTGATTTTAAATTCTTTTGTTATAAAATAATTTTTTCTTTTGTTTGAAGATTCATCATTTTAACTAAAAGTTTATCTGTTTGGTACAAAATTATTATTCCTTTTTTTTAAATTCATTTTTTAACTGAAAATGGAACTAACTATTTGCTTGGAAATAAATTTTTTCAACTGAAAATTACTCGTAACCTATTTAATTTTTGGTTGAAAAGTAATCTTTTTTTAGTTTAAAATTCGTATTTTTTGGTTTAAAATTCATATGTTTGGTTTTAAAATTCAACAATTGAGTACAAAACTAAACTGTTTTGTAGAAAATTAGTTTTTCCCCCGAAAAAATAATTCTCCTAAATGAAATGTTAACTACTTCATTTTTGGCAAAAGATTGATATTATTTAGTTTAATAATTCCACTACTTGATTTATATTTGAATTCTTTTGTTATAAATTCATTTTTTTGGTTAAATGAAATTTCATTTCTTTGGTTCCAAATTCTTTTGTTTTTAATTCAGCTCATTGGTTGAAAATTCAACTATTTGATTGAAAGTTAAAACTCTTTTGTTGAAAATTCATCATTTTAACCGATTCATTTTTTTTGTTGGAGATTCGTCATTTTGACCGAAAGTTCATCTCTTTGGGTACAAATTAGTTTTTTCAACAGAAAATTAACCTATTTAATTGTTTGTTAAAAATTCATATTCTTTAGTTGAAAATTCAAATTTTTTATTTAAAGTTTTTTTGTTTTGTTTGAAGATTCATCATTTTAACTAAAAGTTTATCTGTTTGGTACAAAATGATTATTTTTTTTTTTTGAAATTCATTTTTTAACTGAAAAGTTAACTAACTATTTGTTTAAAAATAAATTTTTTCAACTGAAAATGACACGTAACCTATTTAATTTTTGGTTAAAAAGTAATCTTTTTTAGTTTAAAATTCGTATTTTTGGTGTGATATTGAAATTTTTCATTTTAAAATTCAACAATTCAGTACAAAACTAAACTGTTTTGTGTAAAAATTAGTTTTTTTCCCCTATAAAAATTAATTCTCCTGAATGAAAAGTTAACAATTTGATATTTGGCAAAAGATTGATATTATTATTATATTATAATTATATTATTAATATTATTATTATTATTAAATGTTTAGGAATTCTACTACTTGGTTTAAAGTTGATTTCTTTTGTTATAAAGTTATTTTTTTGGTTAAATGAAATTTCATTTCTTTGGTTGCAAATTCTTTTTTTTTAATTCAGCTCATTGTTTAAAAATAAATGTTTTGACTAAAAATTAACGTAATCAATTTTTGGTTAAAAATTCAACTTTTTGATTGAAAGTTAAAACTCTTTTATTGGAATTTCATTTTTTTGGTTGGAAATTCATCGTTTTAACCGAAATTTCATCTCTTGGGTTGCAAATAAGTTTTTTCAAGTAAAAATTAATCTATTTAATTGTTTGTTGAAAATTCATATTTTTGATTTTAAATTCTTTTGTTATAAAATAATTTTTTTCTTTCTTTTAATTAAAAGTTTTTTTTGAAATTCATTTTTTAACTGAAAATTCAACTAACTATTTGTTTGGAAATACATTTTTTCAACTGAAAATTACACGTAACCGTTTTAATTTTTGGTTTAAAATTCATATGTTTGGTTTTAAAATTCACCAATTTAGGACAAAACTAAACTGTTTTGTAGAAAATTAGTTTTTTTACCTGTAAAAATTAATTCTTCTAAGTGAAAAGTTAACTACTTTATTTTTGGCAAAAAATTTATATTATTTAGTTCAAAAATTCCACTACTTGGTTTAAAGTTGAATTCTTTTGTTATAAATTCTTCTTTTTGGTTAAATGAAATTTCATTTCTTTGGTTGCAAATTCTTTTTTTTAAATTCAGATCATTGGTGGAAAATAAATGTTTCAACAGAAAATTAACCTATTTAATTGTTTGTTGACCATTTATCTTCTTAAGTTGAAAATTCATATTTTTGATTTTAAATTCTTTTTTTTTTAAATATTTTGTTTTGTTTTGTTTGAAGATTCATCATTGTAACTAAAGTTGCATCTGTTTGGTACAAAATTATTATTTCATTTTTTTAATTCATTTTTTAACTGAAAATTCAACTAACTATTTATAAATTTTTTTCAACTGAAAATGGGTCGTAACATATTTAATGTTGGGTTGAAAAGTAATCTTTTTTAGTTTAAAATTCGTATTTTTTAGTTTGATATTGAAATTTTTGGTTTTAAAATTCAACAATTTAGTACAAAAATAAACTGTTTTGTAGAAAATTAGTTTTTTCCCCCATAAAAATTAGTTCTCCTGAATGAGAAGTTAACAACTTGATTTTTGGCAAAAGATTGATATTATTTAGTTTACAAATTCCACTACTTGGTTTAAAGATGATTTCTTTTGTTATAAAGTTATTTTTTTGGTTAAATGAAATTTCATGTCATTGGTTGCAAATTCTTTTCTTTTTAGTTCAGCTCGTTGGTGGATAATAAATGTTTCAACTTAAAATTAACGTAATCAATTTTTGGTCGAAAATTCAACTATTTGATTGAAAGTTAAAACTCTTTTGTTGAAAATTAATTTTTTGGTTAGAGATTTTATTCACACATTTGTGTTTTTTCTTCAGCTTTTCATTAAATTTTTATTTACAGCTTATCCTATTCTTCTGAAGGTTCTTTACATATTTAATAAATAATATTTAGAAAATTTTTCAATAAAAAAATGTCTAAGTAAAATCATTTTAACCGAAAGTTCATATCTTTGGTTGCAAATTCTTTTTTTTTTTTTGAAATTCAGCTCATTGGTTGAAAATAAATTTTTTCAACTGAAAATTATCCTATTTAATGGTTTGTTGAGAATTCATCTTCTTTAGTTGAAAATTCATATTTTTGGTTTTAAATTCAGTTTTTTTGGTAAAACTATTTTATTGAAAGACCTTTAAAACGATCGGGAAATTTTATCTGCGATTGTTTTCGTATTGCTGGATAACTATTAACATTTAAAACTTTTATTTTATTTTAAGATGCGAATTATTCTATTTCTAAAAGTTTCTTAACTTCATCATTAATTAATTATGTTGTAGAATTATGTTCTGAGAACTGAGGAGAACATAAATCAGAATTGAGATTGAAAGATGAAGAAGTTCATCACGAGCAAAGTTGAAAATCTTTCCTTTTGCAAGTTCCAAGCTGCTGGAGTTGAGTTTTGGCAGGTACTTTTGCTCTTGACGTAGAACGTCCGAGTGGCCATGCCGTTATTTTTGGAAGTTTCCACTTGAAATTGTTTTATTTGAACGTATATAGCCGATAGCTTCCAGAGGTAGTCACTCAAACATTCACATCATTTGCGAACATATATACCGGATAAAATAACAGAGACGAGAAAAGCAATAACGAATCTATTCAAGGGTCTTTACTACCCATCCGGCAATTTTTTTACCTCCTGCTTTCAAAATCATAAAACTTTTCCAGTAAACTTTTTGCTGCACCAATAAAATATTTTATTGGGCACTCTGTCGCCAACTGGACTTGAAATTTGCTTCACAATCAGTTCGTAAACATTTTTTCATATCAATTGTATTCGTAAATCGTACTTTATAGAAGTGACTGCAAATTTTCACCTCTTGAGAAGTCATTTTTCCAAATGCTCGAACCCGTTTGATATCAATTTAAATTAAATACACTAAACTCTCGGTTTCAGTCCAGTGGCAGGGGTTGCCTGAAAGTGACCTTGGCCACAAATTAGGGGGATAAAAACGACAAGAGACAGGGCCGTCAGAACCGTTTCCAATTGGAATATATAATATTGCGCAATACACGCGACTGAGTACCCGCGCACTGCGTCTTTACACTACGCTGCTGGTGTTTTGTATGCATGAATGGTGACAGAAACCGAGAGTTAATAATAAAAGGGTGTCCAGTGTCTTTTGAAATCTTATAAACTTGGAAATATCCTTGAATTTTCCACAAAAACCTTGAATTTGATTTTGAAAAAACTGAAAAGTTTTTTTATTTATTGAGATATGATTTGTTTTTCGTTCATTATAGAATAAATGAAGAGATTTCAAGGCACTTTGTGTAGACTGTATCAGTTATTTCATATTATTATTATTATTATTACACCATTAAGCCGTTTCCCTTTCGGGGTAGGCGTGACTCACTCGGTAGGGAGGG
>JAAAKG020144360.1:0-11139 GCA_010014905.2 Druon quercuslanigerum
AGCACAACCGTATAAAAATGTAAACTTTTATTGTAAATACTCCTCCATTCCAAGTCATGTAAATACAGTCCACTAATTAAATAAATCTTTTATATTTTTCATTTTAAATGTGTGCGGATTCTTTTATTAATTTCAAAAATTAGAATTGAGACCCAACACCTGCTAAGAATAGACTTTTTGTTTTCATATTATTTTTATGGATCAAGCTAAATATCCTACAAGTCTTCTTTTAGATTTTTCACGTATTTCGTATCTTTTGGCGCAATAATGGGATTTTCGATTGTTTGCATATTATTTACGCTAAATAATAACAAAATTACAAATGCAATTGAAAAATGGTTGAAAGACATTTTGTAGGATTTTTCAAAGGGTATAATTTTTCTTTAAAACTTTTTTTCGTAGTTTGCATCGTTTAGTCATTCTGATACTTTATCAATCATAAATGATGAGAATGTGATAAATAATTAAAAATTTGTATCTCTTTTTTTGGGTGAATAACTTTTTCTATCAACTTGTCTTCGTACCTTTTGTCGTTTTTCCACAAATGTTTCATTTTTACATTCTGATCATTTATGATTGAGAAAGTATTAGAATTGTCCGAAATTTGATATCAAAGTTTTATAACGGATCTCCACGTTTCGAGGCCGCCTGAATCCGAAAATCAAGTTTTCACGATGACGTCTGTCTGCCTGCCTGTCCGTTCATCCGTAAATAATCTTGAATTACAACAATCTTGAAGGTCTATCAAAAAGCAATGTTTTTCTTCTCTTCACCTTTTTTCATATCTGCGATTTTTGGCTTAAAAGTTTGATTTTCGTTTGTTTTTAATCATTTAAAAAATTTTTAACTCTAAGAACATTTTTTTTATCGAAAAATGTCATTAAGATAAATTATTTGCCTCTTCTAATACTATAAATATCCGCGCATAACATTTTCAAATTCAAAAAAATGGTCTCAAAAATGTTCAAAATGTTCAAAATGTTCTTATGGTAATTTATTATTTTTTACTAATTACTGAAGCATATAGATTACAATCCAATCACATAAGAATTTTCTCTAACAAACTCCATATAAACGCAAAAAATGCAGCTAAAAATGAAAACCGTCTTCAGCAAATGGCCATGTTACTTTCATCGAAAATACTTAAGTCAAAAATAGCTCAGAATTGGGTACATATTTTACGGAAGACCCCATAAATATAATTTTATATTTGATATATGCATTTTTAAAAATTAAAATATAAATTCCGTCTTGTTCATATAAAAGATACAACTCTATATTGGTAAACGTTTATTTACCCCAATCCTTGCGTTCAGACTCGAAAAATATTCAAGGAGAAGAGACCGATAAATCTATTTAGTGCAGAAGCACATGAATGCAGAGAAAGTTAAAAAGAGGATCAGAATAAAAGGGTAAGCTTTCTTATGGCACCCTCTTTATGTGAAGACGAAGTCAAATGTCTGGGGAACAAAGACGGCTATTCTTCTAAGCTCGGAAACCCTCACGTTTCTCATCCTAATAAACTGAATAAATAAAATGGACATTATTACGGACATAACTCACACTTAGTTACATTGACTCCCATGAGTACTACGCATAAAAGAAAACATTACGCTGTTATGTGGGAAATCGATATTCCTGACACGTGTGAAATAAGCATAAAATATAAAGTTTCATTTCCTATTTTCATTTCCCGATTCCTACATTGATGACATCTTCTTGTAACAGCTCAGGTTTACACGAAGTGAGATATCGAGTGGGAAATTTTGGAAAATTAATAAAATGCAATATGGATTGGTCGTACAACATGGCCTTAGGGGAGGTCTAACTACTGCATCTAATCTAATATAAATATAAAATTTACATACAAAATATATTACTAGTCTATATCTAAACTTATTCACAATATTTTGATCATATAGATGTGTTAATTTCATTTTGCGGAATACTTTTTAAATATAAAAGGGACGGTTGCAGACCGACGTCACACTGTCAGGGGGAAAGGGAGTCAATATATTAGGTGACGATTTGTGAGGAGGAGGGTATTGTGTTAATACGGAATGTTGCGTTACAAACGGAAAATATAAAAGTGAACCAAAGATTTTTTTTTTAAATACTAGAAAAAATTAAAATTACTAACTTTATTTTAAAATGCAATATATTTTGACTTTAAATTCTAAATGTTACTTATTGAATCCAATATGGTGCCCACACATTATTTTTTTAAAAAGAATTTATTCCCGCATTTTCGTCAAAAATATTTTTTATAAATACGACAACCTGAGAGTTTTAAGCAGGCCCTCCGAGTCTCGAAGCATTTTTCGGGACAACGTGTGTGTGCGTGTGTGTGTGTGTGTGTGCGTGCGACTTGGGTACGAAGTACCGGTACACGACTGCAGGATGTACCACATACGCCACAATACAAGCAAGCCTTCATGTCAATGATGAGAACAGGCCCTCATGCACGAAACATTTTCGAGACGCGTTCCCAACGCCGAATTTACCAAGGGGCACGGTCGGGCTAGTGCCCCAGGCCCCAGGGGGCCGAGGGGCCTCTGACTCCAGAAAAAATTAATGAAGTTCACGTACGTTACAGCAATTTCATAATTGTCCATAATAGTAAAATAGAGGAAAAAAATAAAAAATTTATAATTTAAAAATAATTTTTATTTATTTTCCTGCTTTCTCGAAAATTGGAATTTTCTCTGTCCTTAAGAGGGCCCTTTCGAGGTTTAATCCCAGGCCCCGAAAAATGTTAATCCTGCGCTGCGCATGCCCGCTTATGATGGAGGTGAGAAATGGTGAATAACACAAAAAGTAATACAAAATTATTTTAAATCTATATGTGGACTGGACCTACACAACTGCACGAAAAAAATCACAGTTAGACGCAAATGAAAAACTGAATTCTTCTTAAGAGGTTTTGAGGTCCCTGAGTCCGAATCTAGTGTAAACATTACGAATTTCCAAAGCACGGATCCAATATGGTGGAATTCTGGCCAATATCACTAGAAATGATTACCTGGGGTTTTTTAAGGTCCCTGAGTCCGGATCCAGTTTAAAAATTACGAGGTTTGAAATGGTGGATCCAATATGGCGATCGATATTATGGACTTCTGGCCAATATAACTATAAATTATTACTGACGGGTTTTTAAGGCCTTTGCAGTCTTACCCAGTGTCAAAGTTACGAAATTCAAAATGGAGGATCCAATATGGCGATGAAAAATTGTGAAGCTCTTGCCAATATTACTAAAAAAAATGTTACCTGGGGGTTTTCGAGATCCCTGAAGCCGAATCCAGTGTCAAACTAGCAACATCAAAAATGGCAGATGCAATATGGCGACCAGTAGTTTGGAATTTTGGTTATTATTCTTTAAAATTGGTCTCAAGAGGTTTTAGGTCGCTGAATCTAAATCTGTTGTCCAAAGCACACAATTTAAAAGTTTTTGTGACCTGACACTTTTCGGGCTGCTTTGTTAAAGAGAGGCCCCTCGTCTCTCACTGACAAAGATATTTAATCTTTGCCGGAATCGCTTTGATCTCCTGAAGAACTATCAGCACTTTGTGAAGAACTATTTGATGATTCATGTGGCAATTTAGAAGAGAAATAACATTTTTCGGTAAGGGTTTTGATTGCTTTCGAGGAATTGGTGTTCTCGATATAATTAAAAGATCAGACGCGGTAAGCAGTACATGTAAGAGAGCGATCATAGTATATTTTCTTCAATTTCTTCTTGTATTGTTTTCCCTGCAGTTTTCAGAACTTGATTATTTGATTATCGTGCTTCCTCTGAGAGTTGATACATTGGCAACAAACCATTTTCTATGATCGCTGCACCATGAATCAAAATTGTGTGTACAGAAGCTGGCATACAATACCAACCATATAGTTCTATATAGACTTTTCCTGCATTAGGAATTTTTATCCCATGTGCTTCGTTGTTGATTTCGAATCCTGAAGCAAAAGGTTATAAAATCGCAGCAAATTCTTGTATCAAACGTCAGCAGAGTATGAGAAATGGAAATTTCATCATATTCATCATGTTTACTGAATCTGTACGAAAGATTGTCTATTTGACTCTGCATCGGACCTCTTTCAGATTAAGATCCGAGAAAAGGGACTTACGAGGCAAAAGTGAAATTTTACAGGGCGAGCGGTTGAAGAAATCTTGAGTTTGAGTCGGCAAAGCGGAGGAGAAGTCTCAGGTAAAATTCTGACCCCCACTCCTTACAGTTCACTTCTCCTCCCGTTCGCACGCCAGTAATCGAGTCCACGTTCTCTTGTCTATAATCCTGCGCTACGGAATTTTCGTTACGAATTTCGTTTAAAAATATTAAAAAATAAGTAAATTTTTTCGCTTATTTTAAAAACTTATCGATTATGCATTAGTATGAAATAGTATTTAGTATTTACTACATATTTGCATTTTTAACTAATAAAAATAATTGTTCACAGCTTTCATGGTTTTTTAGTCGCAATTTTGTACATTTTCATATTCAAAATTACGAGTATACGGATAAAGAAAATTATATTAGCGTGATAGAACATTCTATTTACTTTTAATAATATCTTAAAACGCTAATCATTTTATTTTTTACTATTTTTGATACCTAATTATTGAAAAGCTGGAAATTAGAACATAATAGTTGTCATATTAAAGTGTATCGTATCAAAATTATCATATTTTCACAAAATTAAGTTCATAAAATCAATATTTTTCTGCCCAAGTTTTTTCTGTTAGTCTTAAAACAATTGTATTTGTTTTTTTACACTAACCCTGTTTAAACAACTAATTAATAAATTATTTTTCTGATTGAAATTTGAAGAAAACGTTTCTTGTTCTCCAGACAACGGAATAACGAAATACTAAATTTTTTAAAACTGGTATTGTTTTGTAAGTAAAGATAAATGCAAAAAATATTTGCGGACACTATATTCCCATAGGGTTATAGGTTGGAAATTATTTCCCCTGCCCTACAAAAGCGTTACTCACAAAACTTTTTTTTTAAAAGAACATTCAACTTGAAAAACGAGTTAAAAGCGAGTTTTGTAATCGCGCAAGTCGAAAACTATTCAACATAGTCAACAGTTTTTAAATGTTAATGCATTTTTTAATATTTTCATTTTGGGTGAATAATGATATTTTCTTTTATTAATTATGTGAAAAATTTTTAAATTACATGTAATGAATGTAAACCAAAATGAGATAACAACGTGAATCATAAAATAATCGTTAATGTCTTCTGATTTTTAATTTTCCTCAAGAATATTTATGTATCATTTATTACACAAATTGTATAGTTTTAATTTAAAATTGAAATCTTTTCAACTTTTGATCTCGAAATTGAAAGTTATTTCATAGATATCATATTTTATAAGTGCATTCAGCATGTATTTTTATTATAATATTAATTAATTGACGGAAAGTGGAAAAAAGGAAAACAATAATCTTCGTACGTAAATTTCTTTTCACAAGTTTATGAAACACGGTTAAAATAATTAATTCCTGATACTTTAGTCAAAGAGTTTTTGCTTCTTTTTGTTGTAGTCAATCTTGGGTTCATTATCAACTGAATTTTTCTTTTTGGTTTTCGCAATCTTCGGTTGAGGAGCAACTTAATCTTTTTTTTTTTGGTTTTCGCAATCTACGATTTAGGAACAAATGAATCTTTCATTTTGGTTTTCGCAATCTTCGGTTCAGCAGCAACTTGATTTTCTTTTGGTTTTTCGCAATCTTCGGTTTAGGAGCAACTGAATCTTTCCTTTCTTCTCTGTTACATAGGCTGCGAATTTGATCGCAAAGGCCTGCCGGGGTGACTTTCTTCAAAGATATGTTTTGTATGTCGAAGGATCGTTTTAATTCGTAAATAATAACTTTTTGAGAATCTGCAAAGAGTTGAGCATTGACAACGTGAAAATCAGAATCGATTTCGAAGTGGTGATATTTCGTGACGCCTGGGACCGGTTTGAAATGACAGCGTAGAGAAGAATCCCACTCGTACCATTGAACATTCCGATTTTTTGTATTTATCTCAATTCTAGGAAGTGTGCTGTTATAACCATTAAAAGATGATGTATTGACGACTTCAATGAAATCCTATGTGCAGTCAACATTGGCGCGGAAATATTTTGAATTCAGAATGCCGAAATTCCTATCAAGGCTCAATTTAGTATGTCCTGTCAGTAGAAAAATAAGTGAAATTTTCTTGTTCCGTCCAATAAAAATTGTTCTTGTTTTGCCCGACGCAATTATCGGCAAACAAAGCCAAGTTTTGCGCTGATTGCATCTTTTCTGAATAGCAGTGTAATATGCCAATTACTGAATTGGCACCCTTTCCTGCGGAGTCTTCCTCATCGATCAAAAAGTTGTTTTGAACCTGCGTTGTCTCATTTTGCACTCCAAAAATACTGCCTTTCCGGAGTGCTTTGAAGTATGATGATCCAACTTATTACGGATTGCTTGGAAACGAAACATTTTGTGCGAAATCGAATGACGCGACAACTAATGTCTCTGGTTCGGCAGATTTGGCTTTCTGTCTCCACAAATTGTAATACTCTCGCTGAACATTGGCTGCTTTTAAATGAGCCATAGCCTTGAGTAGTTGTGCTTCTTTCGATTCATCATCAAGATTCGCTGCTTGAATTATGTCCAGATTATTTTGCCGGCAAACATCGCGTAGATGATCAGCTGGCTTTATGGTTGTCACATACGGACAGTCATCTCTCCAAATTTTTCGGAATAAAATCAGTGAAATGACATCATCACCTTTTACTTTAGTTTTTGCTTTCTTGTATTGTCGATATACAGAGTTTTTTGTTTCTGACGATGGTAATTTCATCACTTTGTAATTGTAAAATTGAGGCAGGCGGCCTGGGAGAGGAAGCGCGGTTTTTTCTGCAAGTGTGATGATGAATGTAATGACATTTTTAACTTCATTCTCTGATATGACATTGCTCCTTCTTGTAACTTTTTGGGGAGATTTGTGTATTCTTGGAATAATACCATGCTGTTCATAATGATACAATAAATTTTTATAACGCTTTATCCCCAAATTGAAAAGAAAAAAATACATGTCTCGACAGATTGGATGGTCTGCGAAGTAATGCGTGACTTGTAAGTGATTAATTTTTGCATCTGGGTTGATTCTTGACTCTCCCCTTTTCGTGAACTGTTTATATTCGGACAGTAAATCATCGATACGTCGGTGAGCTTGGAAGTGTGCTAGAATTGTGAGATTTTGTTCATTTTTGTCCAGCTCCATGGAACCATATCTGTAGAGAATTTGGTAGTTTAGCATATCGGATTACATATCTAAAGTATACAAATTCTACTGAAAGTACGTGTGTAGTAGAGCTAAATCGTAGAATTTTTTGATGTCACTTAAATCGTCCACGTCTTTTTTGCTTTGCTTTATGAAACGCGAATGCTACACGAATCAATTATCAAAAAATTATATATTTAATATTAAAATTTTTTTAAATGTTAACATCACTATGATTGGCAATTAAACTTGATGCATACTTAGATTTTTTTAATTGTCTGCTAATAGCTTCTGTTTTTACATCAAATTTTCGTAGTATATTGTTAGTAATTCCATTCTTTAACACATTATTAACCTAATGAAAGAAGACTTGTTAGATCGCTAAACTCGCCTGCATGCGGCTCATTTTGTGAAATTTAAATTTGTTAGAAAAATTTAGCTTCACAAGAGTAAAATGTTCCTATTTAAAAATGTTGACGAAGCAAGTACAAAAAATATCGACAGGAAACATATTTGAAGGTCAATTAATCTTTGCATATCGAGGGAAACTCGGGGGAAAAAATGTGAAATAAATTATATAGCCTATTCCATACCAAATCGACTAGACAACTGACAATATTGCAGATTTCCGAAAAAAATAAATATATTTTTGTCACGCCACTTCACGAGATTGCAGTTCAAACCATATTTTTTAGGGAAAAAAATGTTTCAAAACGAATATGCTTTTTGAGTAATTTCATTTTGAAAATTTACCGATATTTTCAATTAAGTGTTTGCAAATATCTAGCGAAATTGCAAAATGTAATTGTTAATAAATAAATTCAAAATACAATCCTATCCGATCATTAAAAAAATTGTAAAATTTTGTTAACTTCTGTAAAAGTTCTCACCATTTGAAAAATAAGGGCACAAGAAGCAAAAAAAATGTCGAATTTTAGAACTAAAAGTAGAATGGCATTAGGATTGAAAAACAGAAAATACTGGTCTTGTTAAATCGATTAAAAAACAAAACAACAATGTTTAAAAACCTGGATTTCTAATTAGTGTTACATTTTCAGGGTAACATAGCTTCTCTTATTTGTTTAATAAGAAGGATATAAATAAAAAATTCCGAAAAATCATTATAAGATATAAGCGGCCGACCTTTCTTAGTACTAGCACGTTCACGGACGGCATATTCAAAATGAAGATGAACTTCAGTACAAAGAAATTCAACTTTCTTCTCGAAACAAAATTCATATTGGTTCGTTACCTTCTTTCTATGTCATTGGCCCTTATTTATTTTAGTTTAATTTCTCTGCAGAAATTTATAATAATCTTTTAAATATCTAAATATCTTTTATTTCTTTATGATGATTTTCTATTTTCAGAGTTTTAATCACACAATCTTGCCATTAATTTGTTTTAACCTAACATGAAGTTCATGGATTTCTTCCTACAGGCCAAAAGGAAATAAATATCTGCTTGTGGGAGCGACCTTCATTTTATTAATATTTATAAATTATTTTTCACTGTAATTACTATGGCCAATATTAAATAATTTTTCCCTATTTTTTCGAAGCTGGTGCGCATTTTACCGCGACTAAATTTTGGGTAAATACTTTAAAGCCCTATCGCAGGGGCGCTACATTCGCTATAGACATAAACTTGTCACGTAGGTTATAAATCACAAGAAATAATAATTAAATATATTTTTCTAGGCGTGGAGAGAAGTAAAAGCATTTTTTTAAACGCACAACATCACTTTTGTAGAAACTGAATGTTCAATTTAATATTCTTGAAAAATTGAGACGCATTGTTTGTTAAAATAGGTAAAAAAATATGCGCATTTGATTTGAAGAATGATGTGTGGGCAAAGGAAAAATGGAGGAACATTGATTTACCTTTCAGTGAAAAAGCGTACGTGACTGAACATAACACTGATATGCGTGACAAATTGGAACTGAATTATGGCGTAGAAGGCTTCTAGAATGTGTGCCACAATTTTCTTTCATTGGATAAATGTGATTTTTTGAAGAATATCCCTGCAGGTCTCTATCAATGTAAACACAGAAAACCTCATGCGGGAAATCCGCTGGAATACCATACCAGAGTAGTGAGAAACTCGAATTGTGGTAATGGAAAGAGCGTCGCAACTATCAGTTACACGTACCTACTTCTGTGACCGGATTCCAATACGAACAGCTAGTGGTTCTTGAGTGCAAACAGACGTCATTTCGTTCTCTGATGTGAGTTATAACAGAGAGAAACTTATTTAATTCTCCGTTGCACCCAGGATGTTCGGCAGAATGGAGAAACTCTTGCTGAAATTTACTTTTGGATGTTTGACGACGTAGAAGGGACTTTGACGATAATACATCGTGTCGTACCGTCACCTGATTCTATTATTATTGGAAGCGATGGTAGTAAAAGCAAACTGACAAAGTGTGGAAAGCTTTCGTTATCACTGAAGCATAGAAGAGGATTGTATTTATTGCACTTTTCAAAGTGATAATATAAAGCTCAATTTATAGATCCTGATTAGTTTACTGGCTTTTGTTTCAAATAATTTTTGAAGAAGTCTAGATGGAGGTCTTGTTAGAAACCGCTCTATCTGACCTGGTCCCCTTTAATTTTTTTCTATTCAAAATTTGGTATCGGCGTTCCAGTTTGGAAATTAACGTGCCATTAAAATAATTTTTCGCATAATACATGAAAAACTCTCAGTAACTATAATAAATAGGGTAAATTTATCTCAGATATATCTGAAATGTCATTCTAATAAAGTGTTAACAAAAATTTTTTATACATTCTCAAGTTCGCCATTTGTATATATTATTAGATATAAAATCTAAAAATCATGTATTTTGTTTCAATATAATTATAGAATCTACATAAATTTATCAAATTCACGTATAAGTTATCAAAAAATTGTAACTGAATCGTAAAATTTGTCTAGAAGTATCCATGTCACTGATGTAACGGTAACATTTTTCACTTCGACACACCAAAAATACTTTAAAAAGATTAATCCTTCAGGAAGAATTTAATTTGATGCCCGTTCTCTATTATGAACTGTTTAAAAATTAAAATAAACTCGCTTTCCGCTGGTTCACATAATTGAAACTTCATGAATGACCTCAGATTTACCGATTTTTAAAGACACACTAATAATGCGCGGCGTTAAGTTTGATGGTTTTCTTAAGATTTTGGAGATTTGGCCTTACAGTCAATTTTACAGAAAGTATGACACTTTATTACAGACATATTGCAAATTTGATACTTATCTACTTTGAGACCTTTTACGAATCTTGCAGTAAACAATTCGAAACCTTTAGAAAAATTTTCTTTTAGTCAAAAAGTAAAACATTCCTTGTGGAGATGCAGAGAGTATAATACTTTTGCTTCAAAACTCCCAAACAATTCAAAACCTGTAAAAATCACAGTCATAACTAATTATATTCTTGTACTGTTATAACCGCGTATTAAAACGAATTTTTAAGTGCTGATTGCCAATATAACTTAGAAAATATTTGCAAGCAACCATTATAATTGGAAAAAATATTGGTCAATGTGCCAAAATTTTTAAATATTGGTCATATTTCGAGCTGCCAAAGGAGCAGGATGTAAAAAACTTCTTTTTTTGTTTTTGCTAGTTGAAGCTTCTAATGTATCCCCTAAGGGTTTACATTTTTCTTACACCTTCTTCCTATTTCTTAACACTCCTCCCACACACTTACTTGCTGGTGGAAGGGGGACCTACAGTTTAGGCTGGGTTCCGAACCACCAAGAACAACAGACTAAAGTACTTAGAGAATCTTTTTCTCTAGAGGTACCGGTCCCACGACTCTCCGGAGATGAACAACTCCCTTGCTAGGCTAGTGTTCACCGCATG
>JAAAKG020144361.1:0-11139 GCA_010014905.2 Druon quercuslanigerum
AATTGTATAAAAATGTTCATAATATTAGTGACATTGTTTTTTACAAATATCGAGAACAACCTCTTGAATACATTATATTATAGCATTATAAAATAGAACACATGGCATTATTTTTTTGACTGTATAGTGTAAAGGAAGAATATATTAACCTTTTTTTAATTTTTTTATCAAACTAAATTTCTTTAAACAATTATTTTTTCCCAGCACTATTTTAAAAATCGTATTTAATGAATTAAACTCAATAGTAAAAGACTTTGAAGAGTTGTTTATTATTATTACACCATTAAGCCGTTTCCCTTTCGGGGTAGGCGTGACTCACTGGGTGGGGAAGGGACTAGTGTGAGGAAGGGATTATAGAATTTTTAGATTGATCTAGAATTCTCGTGTCATTTATTTAAATAACACGTTCATTTCGCAACCATGCTCCGACCGCAAGTGAAGATCCTCACAAAGTCGTCATGTGAGGTTCCCCACTTGGGTCCATTAGTATCCAAGGTCTTTTGTTTCAGGCGGCATTCACTCTACGGACACTCTTCTTGTTAATTATGTTCAAAGCTTTATGTAATTCTTCATTCAATTTGCATCGTGTGCATGCTAAAGGTGTTAAGCTCTTTTCATGTGCTTTAGGACTATTACAACGATATATTTAAAAAAAATTATATATTTTTAAGATTAAAATATAATTTTTGAAAAAAACCATATTTCAAAAAATAAAATTTCTTTTTTAAAAAATAGCTTTTTTATACTCTTTGAAATTATGTAGAATAAAAAGTGGATCGGAATCGTTTTCTGCGTCAAATTTAGATTTTTACGCTAGAGGGTACCATGTTAATCTCCCGCAGCTCTCGGGCACGAATACTGTTAAGTGTAATGTGCCTTAAAATAATATTCAACTTTTGTTAGATGATTATCTGTGCAGGAATATATAAAAGACGTTATATATTTTATCTTACACCTTTTATTTCATTCCTGATGAGTGTAAAAAAATTTATTTGACCAAGAAAAAATGTCCGCTTCACTTTTTATTCTTCATGATTTCAAAGAGTATAAAAAAGCTATTTTTTTAAAATGTTTTTTTTCCTTAAAAAGTCAATTTCAAATTGTGATTTTGAAACAAATTTTTAAAAAAAAACATATCTTTATAATAGTCTTAAAGTACATAAAAAGATCTTTCCAAAACAATCTAATAAAAGTTCAATCGCATTATCGTAAAAGAAGTAACACTAACGTGAAGGTGAAGAATCGCGTGAAAAAGTGAAAACTTCAGGCCCCTGTATATTGACAATTGTTTGATAATTGAACTTATAGTTTGGTAAATTAATGTAGCTCCACTGGGACTATAATTCAGCCAAGCTTCAACACGATTTTAGGTGGGAACTGTTGACGTATTCTGCCCCATATATTAAACTGCTATTTTGAGTGCTCAAAATTTATATTCGGTCAAACATTTACATTTTTTTTAACATAAAACTATTCCAATTTGTAAATTTTCTTTTAAGCAATTATTAAGGTATCAAGAATTTGTAATGAAAACTGTACAATTTTTATAAATTTGAATTTCAAACGATAACATGTTAAACGTTTACTGTCGTCTGTCACCGCTTTCCGAACGCATACAAAATCTACTGACAGTACCAGTGCTGGCAGTCAATTCTCGAACAAGCCCCTAGTATCAACCATTGATCTCAACTTTGGCATGTAGAATGCTACGTCCCATTGCTGAATACGTAGAGCGACCCTGCTAAGACAGGGCTCCGCAGTGACATTCTAATGCAAAACTCAGGATAAAGCAGAACTAAAAGAAACTGACAAATGAAAAGTTCTCATTATGATTGGTTATTACTTTCTGTCTATTACCCGAAATATTCCCGACAGTATAGAAATTTCCCGGAAATTTCCCGGTCAGCGACAACACTGCTAAAGATATTATAAGTCTAGATGTGGCACGGGGCGTCGGAGTGGGAGAACGATATATATAGTCAACGGGTTTTCTGCTGCAAATCGCTTCTGCCCTCTCATCGTACTACGATCTTTTGCGCTGAATTGCTTAAACCGTCGGTAAAACGGAAGCGTTCAGACACCTTGTAAAAATTAATATTTTAATCAAACAAAAATAGTAAATTGAAGGTTCGAATACTTCGGCGTATTAGAAATAAAGGTCTCAGTCTACGATCAAGAACTCATAACTCGTTTTGTAGATCAAACACAATTTATTCAAGTGATTCAAGTTTAAAAGGAATAATATAATAATAAATAAAATAAATAATAAATAATAATAATATAGTATTAATAAAAAATAAATAAATAAACCTTTCGTGCTCGCATTCTCGCGCAGAATGAATCTCTCCACATCCGCTCACGCACACTCCGCGCCTCTCTCTACTTCACTTCTGCCTACCTAGCAACTTACGTAGGTTACGTAGCTTCCACATTTTTATAACACTCGACCGACCTAGCTCGCAGTTTGTCCACAAGCTGTGACAGATTTATACGTTTTTGTTGTAATGCCCTTTCCATACATTTCCTAGTATTAAAACTTGAACAGCTGCAAAACAAATTAAAAATTACTTTCTAGGTTATCATCGAGAGCGAGCGAAGTTACAACCTTTGGCGCCTCATCTCCTACATTAGGAAGAACATTCTCACTTTCAGCAATCACACTCTCGCATTCGATTGTATTCGATCCTAGCCAAATATTAAGTTGGCTCACGTGACCTGTTACAGGATATTTTACTTTACGTAGCTTTACAATAAGTTCGATCTCTTACGTGTCTCCTGGAACTTTTCGCGTTATTACATATGGACCTCTATATCTCGGTCGAAGTTTTGTATTTTACCCGTAGATGTCGGATTTACACTAATGTAGACTATGTCTCCTGGCCTGAATTACACCCCAATGTGACGATTTTTATCATAACTTTTTTTATACTCTTATACTTATACTTATTTCCTGTAATAACTCTTCGCGAACTTCTCTCGGAAATCGATAAGTTTTACAATTTTCGGTAATCTCTCTCGTTATACCTTCCCTAAAACCCGACAGGTACCCATATAAAGCTTCGAATGGAGTTGTTCCCGTGGTTTTATTAATGGACGAATTTATATCCCTGCGTTTTGCTTGTGATCGGTATTCCATCCTAAATCGTTTCCCTCCCAGGCCCTAGCTCTTAAGGGTGCCAAAATACTTTAGTTGACGCGCTCCACCTGTCAATTAGCAAATTTGGATTTAAGAAATCCGAATTCGGCGGTGCTTGATTTACATTTAAAACTGGTCGATTATTGCCGATCAACCCATTAAGAAAAGGTCCGTTATTTCCGACAGGCACGCAGTTACCGGAATGCAAAATATTTTGTATCACAGGCGGATGATCTGAATTAGTAATGGTTTCATTTACAGATAAGCCATTTTGGCTCCCGCTCACATCAAAATGCGAATTACCAAAGACCTTCATTCGTGAAATCTCACTTACACTTGAAATTTCATTAAAACTTACTTGTGCAAACCTGTTACCTCAATTTGGAGTTAAGCGTCCTCGAAAACCTCCTCTTTGTTCTCGATTGTGAAGATTTTGTTGAAAGCGTTCGAATTCATCTATGTGATCCCTTGCAGGTGCCCGCTCGTTTTGCGACATGGTGAATTTTCTTCTCGCCCAGAATAATTAAAACGCCCCCCCCCCCACGCCAGCGATGTAGAATAGAAGCTTGTGGAAATTGAGACCCAGGTGGCGGTCTTTGGATTTTGGCACCAGACGGTCAGCATTGATGAAAACCCCTGTAAAAAAAAGCAAGAATCCAGCGACCAAATTTAGACCATAACAAACAAACAAAAATGTTCCAATTGTAATCTGAAAAAAGTCCTTGTTAAAAACAAAAACTTCAGACAAAAATAAAAAAGAGGAAAGAAAAATTAGAAGGCAACCAACCTAATCCGCTTCCTTCTCTTAAAAAAAAAATAATATTACCAATGTTTCGGCACTCATACATTACCCTTATGAAGGCAAAAAAAAAAAAAATAAATTTAAAAAAAAATAAAAAAAAAAATATTGAAATTCAAGCTGACAGGAACAGCACCACCACGATGCTCACTCCCTGACACCCAAGAATGTTGTGAGGGTCAAAAGGAAAACCCATTGTAAATAACCCTAAAATAAAAATGGTCTGCAATGCAAGTCAGCCTAATTAAAATTGAAGAACTTCAAATGAGAATAAAATCAAATTACAAATCCTAATTAACATCCAATGAAATGACCTCCAATCCAAGTCAGCTAAATTAAAATTTAAGAAATTTAAATCAGATTAAAGTCCAAATTAAATATCCCATTTAACGTCCAATCATCAAATTGATGAAAAGTCCTGTAAAAAAACAAGGATCCAACGACCAAATTCGGACCAAAACAAACAAACAATGCTTCAATTTTAATCTGAAAATATCTTTGTTAAAAACAAAAACTTCAGACAAAAATAAAAAAGAAGTCTGAAGTTTTTGTCTTTAACAAGGATTTTCTTTCAGATTACAATTGGAGTATTTTTTGTTCGTTTGTTTTGGTCCAAATTTGGTCGTTGGATTTTTGTATTTTACAGGAGTTTTCATCAATTTGGTGATTGGATGTAAAGGGGATATTTAATTTGGATTAGAATCTGATTTAAATTACTTAAATTTTAGTCGGTTGGCAATCAGGATTTTTTTCCTTCAGAAAATCGTGTAAAGGACGATCTTTTACTCATCTTAGGACCCCTTGGCTTCTCGTAAAACTCGTGGTCTCAGTCTGCGCTCAAGAACTCGTAACTCGTTTTGTAGATCAAACAAACACAATTTATTCAAGTAATTTAAGTTTAAAAGGAATAAAGGTAGAGTTGCGACCCTTCGTGCTTGCATTCTCGCGCAGAATGAATCTCTCCACATCCGCTCAAGCACACTTCGTGCCCCTCTTTTTTTTTTCTTCCGCCTACCCAGAAACTTACGTAGGTTACGTAGCTTTCGAATTGTTATAATAGGTGTGTAAATTTCTTCTACGTATATTTTTCAATCCTAAAATATCTTCTTATTTTTTTCGCATAATTAAGGTATAACTTGAAGTAATATTTACACTTTTCTGTAGTATTGAATTGACAATTTATATTTAATTGCATGGAAAAGTTTAAGGTGTACACTACTTATTTAATTATTTATCAAAATTATATTAAAGTTCTGCTTTTTCTTTGATTATTTAAATTTTATAATCTTTTTTCTCAACGTTTGATTAATTATAAAACCAGTAGCTTAGCTGTGATTTGAATAGACCTGAACCGTTTTATTAAAAATTTACATTTGATACAGTCAATTATGCAATTTAAGGTTTTCATCATTTTCTCACGCATTTTGTTTTGAATCACAACAAATTATTTTGCCTGCATCTTTCAGATAAATAATAATAACAGCCAGAATTACTTTTAAATTGTATCTTTGGACTTTTTAGAATTTATATTTTTTTCTTGTCACTATTGGGATTATTCTTTTTCCATATTAATTTTAATATTTAGCTTTCAATAGAATCAAAATCATTTCATGGAGTAAAATTCAAATTGACAATGTACCGAAAAAAGTCCAGTTATTGTTACTGAAATTTCAGTATACATTACAATGGTTGTTGAAATTTTTCTAATATTCTGTCATTAATATGTCACTAAATTGTTCTGCAGATTTTACTTTTTATTTTTAATTGTTCTCAATTTTGTATTTAATATAATTTGTATTTTCTTTTAAAAACGTGACTTTTGTCTTTGTAATATCTTCTAGATTTTTTTATTAAAGATTTAATCTTATTTCAGTTTCATCGTTTCAAAATAAGTAAGACTTAAAACTTTAATTTTCGATTAAATATAATACTTTCAATGCAAACAAAGTGGTTTTGTTTCTACAAGCCTTTCAAAGTTTTACAGTAAAATCTATAAGATATAAGAACAAAAGATATTACAACAACAAAAAATGGAAAGGAAATGGACTAGTCTTCGGCAAATTTTGGGACTAGTTAAACTCATAAAAATTGTTGGCCTAATCATCTTGAATTTCCGGATCATGAGACACATCATTCGCCGCCGGTCCTATGGACTCGAGAAATTGTCTCTTCGAACTTTTTTCTTTGTGAAGGCGCTGTGTATTCAATTTATGTCTGAAAATATATATGAATTCGATTCTCTTCTAATAATTTTTTTAATGTATGTAAAAATTAGTATTTTAAATGCCTTTTATTCATTAATAATTGATATTTTTATATTATTTTACTTTTCATTATCGATATTCTATTTATATTCTTAATTTGCATATGTATACGAATTTGGAACAAAATTATTAAATTAATAACAATCATAGACAATTTTGTTTGCGAAACAAGTTCGAAAAATGTAACTGTTTTCCATTAAAAAAAAGAGCATTTACAATGTTTGTTTTTGCATGATTAAATAAACGTTTAAACGAGAATTGAATATATACATACTTTTCCGTACTTGTAAGAAATTTTCCACCAAGGATTGAAAAAAAAACATGATTTATTTCTTTAAAAAAAGTTTGGTGAAGTTTGTAATAGCAAAAAAACTATCAAATTAGGAGTTTTAATGGGTTAAAAATGGTGATTAATTTTTTTCATGGACGAACAGGATTTTAAAAAAAGTGTTAAAAATATGAATTTCTAATAAACTAGTTTAACTTTTAACCAGGTCGTTGAATTTTCAAGAAAATATATTAATTTTTAACAAAATTGTTGAATTTTAAAGCCGACAGGAGGAATTATCGATAAAAAGGTTGAATTTCCAACTCCAAAATATGATTTTGGAAGAAAAAAGTTAATTTCCCACCAAAAAGCTAAACTTTTATTAAAAATAGTTTAATAATTATAAAAGTTGTTTAAGTTGAAATGAAAAACTTCATTTTCAAACGAATAGTTGAATTTTTTTACCAAATTGCTGAATCATTAACCAAATTAGATCAATTGAGACTCAAACAGTTGCACTTTTAATAAAAAATGATGAATTTTCAAAACAGAAAATTTATTTTCGACAGAAAAATAAATTTTTTAGCAAAATACATGAATTTGAACTAGAAAGGGTCAATGATTTTTAACCAGAAAATATCAATTTTTAAGAAAAATTTTAGTTTAAGTCAAAAAGGAAGTACTTACCTTGTTACTTTGAAAATATATAATTCTTAATATGAAAAAAATAGAATAGTTAAATTTTCGACCAAGGAGATGAATCTTACACCAAAAGAATGATTTTTTACAAAGTAGTTCAACTTCAGGGTGGCCACATGTCAGGGAAATGTCAGGGAAAAAAAATTTTCAGGAAAATGAAGTGTAGCTGCAAGGGAAACAGAAATTGATGTTTTTTTATAATATTTTGAAAGCACTTCTTTATTAAAGATAAATATTTTTTCAATGTACATTCTGTAACCCTAGTCAGGTCCCGTGGGGTATTTGACTACCCCAAATGGAAATCAAAGCACGCTCCTTTTCCGTTTTTTTTTTGCAATTTTTTGTTGTTTAAACAATGTTATAACGAATTTAAAATTAAATAAATAAACTTTAATGTATATGATTCTCAGACTGACGCATTGGGGTCGCATACAACCCAAAGGCTCCTTTTAAAGGTAAGAAAAATTGACGGGCCCGGACTAGGGTTAAAAATAGAATTCGATTCTCAGTTTTTTATTTGTAGTTTTTTAAGTTAATTAAACAGGTCATACAACTGAGCGGAGCCACTAACGCAAAACGAAATGTCTTACAATGCATATTTTTTGCTTTTTTTTTACCAACAAATCTTTTTTTGCTTTATTAGTTTTTGAGAAAACAGGGCGACGCTAGCTTGCCGTCGATTCAGCGGCGCCCTCTCTAACAATCATTAAATTAAAAAAAATGTCTAGGCTTTCCAATGTGATATGAAACACTTTTGTAAAATGAACCCTTATTTTAAAAAGCAACCCTCTGTGCTGTAAAAACGTATTTTGAATAAAATATCTCGATGGAAAATACTTATAAAATATTGACACGGTATTTTTAAAGCATAACTGAGGAGCAAAGTTATTCTTCACCACTAATCATTACAAAAACAACTCCCGTATTGGTATCAGAATTCAAACCTGCAGACTAATGCCAAAATTTGTATACATTAACTGTTGGGATTTTTGTGCTCTTTCTATATTTTCTAGTGTCTACATACATGACACTTATTTATAAAATAGTAAAATGGTACTTTTAAGCTTAATTATTTCTCACCCCTAATCATTATAAAAAATATAATTTACCTTTTTCAATGTGTCCTTTAATGCCTTCAAAAAACTTCGAGCACAACAATTATTAACGAACAAAATCCATTGTTATATAACAAACAATCTAAATTTTCAGAACAACTGAACAGTTTTTGAGAGCAGACTTTTTCTAAAATAATTTTTTCAAGTAGTTATTAAAACTATTTATAAAGATAAGTTGAAATAATTTTAAATCTCTAAAAAAGCACTCGTGTGTCTAGGGATGCTGGGGAACCTAAGAACCTATGAGAACTATTTGCCCAAATCACATACGGAAAAAATGCATCCCGTTCTGTACATAACTGACACATAATACCAATCAAATTAAGACAACTTGACGATAAGGGTAGTTTTTTTGGGGTTACCTAAACTTGATCACTTACAGCATTGAGTCGATAAAAATCAAGTCAGCGATCCACCTGGATAAGGTTGAGCTTCTATGATTTAGAATAATGCAGGTGTCCAGAAACGAAAATAGTCTACCACTAATCAAATTCAGACGAATTTCACGGTAAGGGCAGTTTTCTGGGGATACTAAAACTTGATTCCTTACAGCATTGCGTGGATAAAAAAAATCATGTGACCGATCTACCTGGATAAGGTCGAACTTGTTATATGGGCTTCACTAAGGTAGGTGTCCAAAAATGTATATATTCTACCACCAATCAAATTCAGATCCATTTCGCGACAAGGGTTTTTTTTGGGATGCTAGAATTTCATGCCTTAGAGCAGGGGTCTCCAAAGGTAGATCATGTATCTAGTAGCGATCCCAGGCCAGTATGTCGGATCTTACTCGACTCTGACCCAGAACTGTCAAAATTCTTTACCTGCTTTGAGCCCCTTGGAACCCGTAAACTCGAGACTTTCCACAATATTGGAAACTTCACGATTTTAGAATCTGCACGGTAAAGTTGTAAATAATTGAAATGCAGGAACCGGTAATGAAAGATACCGAGCAACATAAAGAGTAGAAAGAGCGAGGGACATAGATTAAAATTCGAAACAAAGATTAGCCTGAGAAACAACATGCGAGAGAAAGAGATTTGCTACCGTGCAAAGTCTCTTCTCCCCTTTCGCCATACACCCCACCCCAAGCCCTCCTTACAGGTGATGCACTAGACTCGATCCCGCCATCACCCCAGACGGCACAGAGAGTACGGGGCATGGTGCCCCACGCCCTAAACCCTACAAGGCGAGCGACGCAACATTGGCACGAGCCAGCGTGGGCGTCAGTAGATTAGATAAGCAGGCTGGTCAAAATAGAGAGGGAGAGAGCAAAGAAAAGAAAGAAGGATATAAACAAAATAAACACGAATTTATGTACGAAAAATAAAGATATGAAATTAGAGACAGAATATAAAGGGCAATTGAAATGCGATAAAGAGAAAAATGATTCTGAATTGCAGACGGTTATCGATAAAACAGAGGAAAAAATGATTTGATAATAAAAAAATTATTCGCAATTAGAAAAAGTAATTAGTATAAGTTTAGAAATAATGCGGTAATAAATAGAACATTACGCGCGTAAAAATAGAAAGGAAAAACAATTTAGAATTTTTCGGGGAAATTTCGTAAGGAATAGTAGAATCAAATGAAGCACCACAAGTGCAATTAGAAAATTTAATTAAAAGAAAAGTAATAGGTCAGGGAACAGAATTAAAACCGACCCATTTGACTAGTCATAAAATAGATGTACAGGGTCATGAGCCAATTAAGCAAAGATACTATTATGTATCACCAAAAATAAGAGAGTTTATGTATGAAGAAGTAGACCGACTTTTAGAGGAATAAATTATAAAACCATCAATTAGCGATTGGTCAAATCCAATAGTAATGGTAAAGAAACCTAATGGAAAATATAGATTTTGTTTAGATTTTAGAAAAGTAAATAAAATAATTAAGAAAGATTTATACCCTATTCCCATAATGTCGGAAATATTGGATACATTAAGATCAGCGAGGTGCATGTTTAAAACAGATCTTCGTTCAGCATATCATCAGATATGTTCAAGAGGATGTCATTTGGTTTGACGAATGCTCCTGCTACATTTCAGCGCCGTGTGGACAGAATAATAACACCAAAATTAAAGCCACATGTATTTTTTTTATCTCGGCGATATAATTATGGTCTCAAAAAACTTTGAGGAACATTTAACATATTTAGAAATTGCTTTGGATCAAATTGAAAATGCAGGTTTAACAATAGGTTTGGACAAATGCGAATTTGGAAGTTCCAAGGCCAACAACAATGAAACAAATACAAAGACTGATAGGAATGGCATATTGATATATAAAATTTCTCCCAAAATTTGCAGGAATAATAGAACCACTGCAAAAGCTATTGAAAAAGGAAGTAAAGTGGGAATGGTCTGACAAACAGGAACAGGCGTTCACAAATATGAAACACTTACTAACGACAGCAGAAATTTTAGCCTGTCCTGATTTTGAAATTCCATTTCAACTTTTAACCGACACTAGCGATACGGGGTTAGCAGCCGTATTGACACAAAACATAAAAGGTGATAATTTCGCAATAGCGTTTGCAAGTAGATGTCTGACTGGAGCAGAACAAAAACACTCTGCTTCTAAAAAAGAGTGCTTGGCAGTAGTTTGGGCAATAAGAAAATTTAGGCCTTACTTGGAAGGTTACTCTTTTAAAGTAATTACTGACCATATTGCTCTAAAATGGCTTCACAATTTAAAAAATCCATCAAGTAGATTAGCAAGCTGGGCTTTAGAACTACTAGAGTATGATTATGAAATTGTATATGGGTCATTTCACGCGGTTTTTACATTCAAAATTTAGATTTTGTTGAAATAATTTTTTTCCACTTTTAGATCGCAAAATATTCGATACCTGT
>JAAAKG020144362.1:0-11139 GCA_010014905.2 Druon quercuslanigerum
AGGAAAAAAAGGTTAAACAACCAGCAGTAAATCGCAGTAACCGCAGTAAATCACACTTATGGCAACTTCTCACGACCGTGAAATGGGTGGTCACAGGGCACGGTGAAATCACAAAGACAGGCTGACGAAACGATCCTGTGGCTTGAGTACACGATGCAGTCCAAGCATGACAGCTTTCTGAATTCTATCTGCAAGTTCCTTGGCATATTTTTGGCATGCTGTTATGGCATTAAAATTACAAACTAGTAATAGCTTCACATCTTCGAGAGCACCAATCACAAGTACAATTGCTTCAATCAAATACTGTGATGTTGTAGTCGGCCGCATCCGATTTTCCGAAAATTGTAGTTCCAGAAAATTGTGTATTTTTTGTTTTGGACAATTGACTCTATTTCCATCGAAGCGTTCGGCGGGACAGCATCAGGGCCACCAACTTAAGAGCGACAAAGATGGTAATAAATCACTCTTATGTTCGCATTATGCCTGTAGAGATACGTTCTTCCCACGTAGGTGGGACACCTAGATAGTATATGTTCTAGGTACTTAGCTTTCGCATGACACGCTCTGCACCTATAGCTGGGAACTTCTTGACATAAAATGCGGTCGCGGAAATTACACCGTTCTGACACGCTAAAATGAAACCATCTGTACCTAGATGAAGCCCTGATGATTTGAGAAAAGCAAACGTTTGCTCTTTCTAGAAGGACTGTTCTTCTACATTTCTGTAAAAGTTTCCGTGCATTTTCTTGTCAAGCAGCTACTTGGCGGAATTTTTCAACCTCTGCTTCCTTTAATTCATCTCTTAGAAACGAAGCGTCTAGATGGATTATTGCATTTTCCTCACTTCTGGTATTAAAATTCAGGCCAAGTTTCCCGGCCGCCAGCTCCGCGGCTTTGTAAAGAAACGCTCTTTTGCCAATTATTTACTGGTTACTGATTATTTTTAGGAGAGAATCCCTGCCATTTGCAACGGTTCACGCTGTACTTAGAACAATTCGATTATGCAGACACTGAAGATTCAGAAGTCCGCATCCGCCTTGAGGGCGTGAAATGTATAATCGCGGAACAGACAAATTGATATGCAAGCTCGTATGCATATGCATGACCTTAAGTGTGGCGATGTAAAGGGCCTTAAGCTCTTCCTTCGTCCATTAAACTACCCCAAACAAGTAGAGTAGAACTGGGACGGCAAGCATGCTAGTCGCAGATACCTTGTTCAATGCCGACAGATTTGAAGACCAAATCTTTCAAACAAGATGCTTGTATCTGCTTCGAAGACTCCTTTACTGATGTTCCATCCTGAATGCGGCTCTAAGGTACTTACAGGTATGTATAGGTCTCTCCAGTTTCAAAATGTCTAATAACACTCATATCCACAAGCTCAGGGTCCTCGGGAACACCAATAATATTTTCTTTTTTCAGATGAATTCTGGCACGCTTGTCCAATCCAAAGTCCATACCAATGTCTCCTGATGCATAGATCTTGTGGTCATCCTTACAAAATACACGAGTGACCTTATGCTCGCGATGATTAGTATCGCCACAGAGGTATTCAGAACAATTTCGTAGTGCGAGAGAGAAAGGCATATGTGTGATGCAAAAAAGCAGAGGACTCACGGTGTCGCCCTGAAAGACGCCCCTATGGACGATGACGTTGTCCGTTGTCACTCGATATTTTCCAGATTTGATAGTAAATCTAGTTTTCCAAATGGGCCTCAATCTCTCTATACATCTCACTATGAGTGGATGAACCTTCAAGCTTTCCAACAGATAGTCGATAAGTCTATGAGAGATTGAATCGAAATCTTTCCGATATCCTGCCACACCTTTTTTCAATTCAATTCTTCGAACAATCCTGTTGTTTAAGGTACCTGTAAAGATCTTATACAGTGTGTTAAAACAAGTTAGACGCCTACATTCTCTAAGTTAGACAAGTTGCTTTTTTCAGTAGAAGTATAGTACTCCTCTAAAAGGGATAATGCTGGCATTGTAGCAATCTAGCAAGTCATCCGTGAGAGTTGATTCCTCCACTCAATGTAGGCGTTTCGCCGCATCGTCGTTGTGTTTCCATATGAATTATTTTCAGCACCCCGAACTCTAGGATGATCGGCACTGTTTGCCGACCCATTGTCGGGTACTCTGCGCGTTCGATCGAGAGATCGCCCGGTATATCAGAGTCACCGTTTAAGACATCTAGCCCAGATGCCATTCAACATTCAGCCCGGTTTTTGCACCTCCTCAAAGGCTTTATTCGTTCGGGACCATCCCTGAACAATTGTCCGCGACAGCTTATTAATTATTGTAATCATATTCAGCAGAAACCCTTGGTACAGGGACCCTGCATCCGCAACCCGAGGACACGATCGGTGGCTTTCAGGGTGGCCACTATTTTTAAAAATTTTGTCTCCCCGCTTTCTCCCGGTTCTCCCGGTGCTCTCTATGCAATCCCAGGTTTTTTCAGATATATTATCAAATGCAGAAGTCAATAAATATCAGCAAAACGTTTTGCGAGAAATTAATTAAATTTAAATCATATTGTTACGAAGGATAATGAAATTGTTGTCTAATAAAGGAAAATACAGAGGTCCTACTTTCCTCTCTCTGAATTTCTATTTACTAACATGAAAATATGCAACTTTAAAAATCCAGTTTTAAACCAATTTTTTAATATAAGGTTTTAAATAGTTTTGAAACAATAATTAATAACTAATATTTTCCAATTGCAAGCGCTTGAAATTTAAAAAAAAATGAGAATGTCAAAATGTTGAAAATTGAGTATTTAAGATTCAAATTTTGGAAATTCGACGATTTAAAATTCAGAGCAATTGACATTGTATTCTTTTTAATTAAAATCGTTCAAAATAAATAATTAATGATTGAAAACTTTTATATTTAAATTCTTTTTGTACTGTAGGATTATTTTTATTAATGTAATTACTTTTTGTTAAATTTCATTACGTTTCCACTTTTAGACCATTACTCATCTACTATATAAGATTCAAACGTGTACCCTTGAGACTTGATATCGTCCACACCGTTGCATATATCGACTTGAAAATTTATATACGTGTATATTAGGCACTGGAAATGGTTCCTACGGCAACCCGAACATATAAAATATATTAAATTAAGTGGCCTAAAAAGTACGATGCTTATAAAAATTCAGGTTTTGACAATTGGTACCAAATTTTGCACACATATTCTTTCAGCTTCCAAGCAGATCTAGAGAGGGGGTGGTCAATATAGGAGGGGTCAGCCACAGTTTTGGAACAATCGGCATGTCATTTTTCACAAGTATTTTTGGGGATCCCGGAGAGGCCCCAAGAGTATTAGGGGATGATGGAGTGAGGGCACAGTTTTTGAAATGTATAAAATCAAGTAGTCTAAAACGTATCATACGTATGAAAATCCACAGTTTTTGAAAGTCTGTACCAAATTTTGCACACATATTATTTGGGTTCCCAGACAAGTCGTTAAAGTATGCTGGGGCATATAGGAGGGGTAGAGGCAGGGGGGCACAACCGCAGTTTTTGACCGAATAGTAAAAAAACAAGTGGCCTAAAACGTATGATGCTTGTATAATCCAGTTTTTGACCATTATTATATTATATATATATATATATATATATATATGTCGTAAGAATATTGGAGGGGAGGGATGGAATGTGAAGGGGAAGCAGTTTTTGAAATATATCAAAAAGTAAAGTATTGGGGCATACGAGGGGAGGGACCAGATATTGGGAGGGGGGTAAGTCGCGGTTTTTAACCATCGGCACTAAATTTTTTACACATATTCTTTAGACTCCCGGAGAGGTTGTCAAAGAATAGGGTGATGATGGGGGATGCACCTATTTTAAAATATATAAAATCAAGTAGCCTAAAATGTATGATGATTCTGCAAATATACAGTTTTTCACCAATTAGCCGCGTTTGCATCTGATGCTACTAACTACGTATTAAATACGTTGAACTTTAAATATATAGATAGGCGAAATCACAACCTTGATCCACTGTAAGAAAATGTCCGTTTTTCAGGAGGACACATGCGAATTTGTGTGAGACCAAAACGCTTTGGAAATTTTTTAACAAGTTATGTTGGAATTTCACGACAGATTTAAGCCTTCGAAAAACTGGATTCATTAACTCGGGTACCATTTTTATAATTAAAAACAATTACCATTTTCAGAATTTAGTTAGTCTAAAGTAACAAAACGTGAGTCCGTGGCAAATCTCCCAAGCGTCAAAGCTCCCGCAAATGAGCGATGAGTAACCTGAAAAAGCTCCTAACAATCAGAACGCCAGATACATTGAAAATTAAAAGAAACACAATTTTTTTTAATACTCCATCCCCACCCTACGACAGTTCGTCGCCCCAAAGTTATAGTACGCCATGGCCCTCAACTGTCAAACGAAATTCATGATTAAGAACATATTAGTAAAAATGTTAATACTATTATAAATGTATTTTAGCTCACGTGAAAAATTGATTTTGGACATCGCGTAATATGAAATTCAAAGAATTCATTTTTTCTCAGAATTATTGTAAGCGATGTCCTTAAAATATTTATAAATTAACTGTTTATAATGAAATCATTAAGTAAAAAGTTGAACAGAATGATAGTTTACTTTATTCTGTTGTATGTATACCTAAAGTTAGGTAAGTTATTCGAAAATTATTGAATTTTAAGTAAAATTCCTGTCGTTCCTTTTAAGGTTAAATATATTTTTAAACATTATTATTTTTTAAATGGAACTTTGGTTATCCATATAAAAAATGCACTACGAAGTTGGCATTGTTTCACTTATAGCAATGCAAAAAGGACATGGCGTAATATAATTGTCACTTTTAATTAACGTCACTAATTTAATTAATATTTGTAACAGCTGATGACAAAAATTTCAGGGAAGAATTTATTAAAAAACAAAGTTTTTTAAAAAAGGATAAATTTAATCGTTTTCCTGTCGTCATTCGTGTGATGGAGTGATACCGCGTGTATTGGCACACACGCGAGAATCAGATGGGCTGGTTTGTTTATTATTCCCTAACCACCGTTTTCAAATAGAGATGAAACGTCTTAATCCAGAATGTGCAATATTTGTTCTATTCTTTTATAAATTCCTAACCTACAAAGCATATTTCCTCGAAGACGTGTGCAGAATTAAAAAGCCTTATTTTCAATGGAAAAATGCACTGCAATCTTTATTATAAAAAAAGTAGAAGTAGGTATTATTATTATTATAAATGTTAAAAATGTTAAGCTCTATTGAAAGTTAATTAATCCTCACGGTTTTCCCCGTCTACAAAATTATTGGGAAACTATTCGAGGCCAAATAGACCACTCTCCACGTTAGAAATTATTTCCTAGTTTCCATACGTTACAGCATTTGAACTTTTTAAAGGCTCGCGCTCTTTTTCAACAAACTCCTAACCTTAAATCCGCTTTCCATATTGAATGTACGAATTTAATTATTATTTGTTATTTTTAGAAATGCCCCTTTTGAATTTTAAATTTTCAAATGTGATCCAATAAACTTTGGTTGTTAAATATGAAATTCCTAATGGTAATGTGATTGCCACTTTAGGTACTAAAGTTTGCCTACAATTTGATAATCACACATATATACATTTTCAGGGTCATAGGTACTTTTTATCATATAATTATAGTTAACAAAACGATTTTTGTTGCCTAAAAAAATGAAAAATTGCGAAAATACAAACAGTCACCGTGAAGGTGTCCGGAAGGGAAGCCGAAAGCGGTGTACTGTACACTCTAGCACCTCGTAGGATTATCCGAAACAAACTGCGCAAAAAAATAATTGATTGGTATATACACGTGGTCACTAAATAAACCAAGAATATTGAAAAAATAATGATAATTGGCTAACAGGGAGGCCTTAGAACAAAAAAGTGGATTTTTTCGGAAAAAAAATCAAACTTTGAACCATACAAGAACTTGTTTATTTTGATCATTTTTAGTCTGTCTTAGGTTTATCCATTGGACATAAGTATCGGAACAACGTGTGCCAAATATACACTTGATCGGTCAAATAGTTTTTGAGTGATCGTGTACATCAATGTTCAAGTAATTCAAAAAAAGTTTCGACATAATCGCGTTTAAAAATTTCGGCAAAGGAAAAACGTATGATTCTGTGACTTACCGACTAGTCAGCTATTCAGGCTATTCAGCTATTTCAGGCAGACGACTTCGCGTTCCGTTCGCAGAGGCACGCTCAAAGGTTTGCATCGTATTCTACAGGTTTTAAACTAAAAAATTTAGGTAATAAAAAAAAATCATTTTTGAAGCCTTAATTGGGAGTTCCCCCCTTACTAGGAGATACACAAAAAAATACAAAATAGATCAAATTGAAGTTCCAAGTTACTGCGAAAATTGTGAATAAGTGACATTACAAGTTACTTTTCAAAATAGTAACTAAGTTCCTCTAAGCGTTTCAAATAACGTAACTTTCAGGAACTCAGTTACTACTTAAAACTGGTGTATGACCTACGCTATTTCAAATAATCACAGGCGTGTCTTCCTGCCCCCTCGAAAAAATGTAAAGGTTTAGCGGCGTGACCTAAACTATTTCTGGGAGCAGTCATAATCTAGAAATTTTTTTTAGTGTTTATCTTTTTATCAACAAGTCCCATTTCAAACATTTTTTCTTTTTTACCAACATTTTTCATTCTTTTCGAAAAATGAAGAACGACAAAAAAAAACAAACATTTTTAGTTTTATCAAGTTGTGATAAGAAAACGATATTTGTACGCATTTTTGGGTCATTTTCTTAATTAGATTTAACAAATATTTCAAGTTTGATAACGTACGTGTGTTCAGATTTTGAAACTGTATGCTGCTTTGTTCATGAATCATGTTTGCGGGTGGTGGAATTGTTTTCAGAGTTAAATTCTCGACTTTCTTCTTTCTAGCTGGTCGCTTTTTTGAATCTTCACAAACATCATCCCATTTTTTAGTGAAGGTAGATTTTTTTTTCTTATCAGTAAGAAGCTTTGGCTTGTTGGAGCGGTTTCCACTCGGTTGCCAAAGATGGACTGTGTGAACAGCATTACCCTCTCTGAAACATTTTAGAATAATGGTATAACTTTCTCTGAATGTGATTTCATCAATTTAAAATTGAATTTTCGCAATTTTTGATTAATAGGAATACACACCCTTGTTTCTTTCCCAATTTCCAACTATGGATGCCTGCTTTATGAAGCCTTTCCCTAATCGTATCGACACTGCACTTCAGTCCTAAAGCAGGTGCAACGTATTTAGCAGCTGTTAACGGATGCTGTGTTGCCATAGCAATAATTGCTTCGTCTTCTTCTTTAGTCGTTATTCTTCTTCGTCCTTTTCTTTCTTTCGTTTGAACATTTCCTTCTTTATGCCATCGCTCTAGCCACCGTTTAACCGTCCGCTCCTGCAAGACGAGCATTATAATAATTCTGGTTTGGAAACTAAGTTAAAAAATATATAAAAATAAATTAACTTACAGATCTGTTAATAGCCAAGGCAATAGACAAGGTCGAGAGTCCAGCTTCCGACATTCCAATCATCCGATTCCGAATTTCAACGCTGGTTTCCAGCGTCCCTTTGACTTTGCCTCCCTTCTTTTTTCTTCGTCTTTTTGATCCCTCTTCCGCATTTTTAGACGAGTTTTTCGCTGAATCGTGTTTGTCATTTGATATTTGACTAACATCGTTCGAACTACTAGAATTTGAACAAACTTCAGAAATATCTTGTGTAGCAGACAAGGAAGTTTGGGTCATTCGCTCTGCCTGTTGCACTTGTTGCTGTTCTATACAATGAAGATGAGGATGGATAGTTTGTGGTGGTTCCTCTACTTGCTGGCAGACTTGATGTTCTGACTGTTGATGTTGTTCAGGACGAGACTGTAGTTCCTGATGAAGATGCTGCAAATGTGGATTGTGCGGAATTGTATTAGTTTGTCCCTGCAAGTTAAATATGATACGTGAAGAACAATTCTTTAGCATCTCTTTAAAACAAGTAACTTTGGCAGATTTTATTTTCATGCATAACTCAAGTTTACTTATATTGTTTTCCGACAAAGCCTTTTAATTTAAGTCACCTGTGGATAATGATGACTGCTCTGAACTAAGTCTAGAGGCCAATTTTGGGGGACGTTTAGCCCTACGTGCTGGTAAATGTGTTGCGGTTGCTGAACAAGGTCCAGAGTACTTGCAAATATTACTTGGGTAGACGATAACGGCTGAGAAGGCGTTTGCATCTCATTGCTGGATTGCTGATGAACACCCTGCTGAGGAAAGACGAAGTTAGGCTGTACAACTGGTTGTTTCAGCGTCTCAGCAGGTGCACCGTCATTAACATGATGATCTTTTGCTCTAATCTTACGAGGCGCAACTTTTTTCTTTGGGGAAGATCCGCTATTCTTAGACTTATTCACATTTTTTCCACTCTTCTTCTTCCCAAGTTGCGTTCCTGTAGGACGCCACACAGCTTGCTGAATAGTCCCTCCATCCGTCTCGTTTCTACAAATTGATATTTTTATACATATATTATTGTTATTAAAGCTTGGATATTTCGGCTTATCAGGTTTCTCGTTAAATCATTTAGTACAAGTCAAAATTACAGTAAATTTTACAAGCAACCAACCCTAAAGGAATTCTTTGCATATGTTTGCGTGACGGACTCCAGTTATGAATTCCAGCTTTATGTAGTCTTTCTCTCACTGTATCGACGGAACACGAAAGTCCCAAAGCTGGCAGTACAGCTTTTGCGGCTGTTATCGGTGTCTGTGTCGCAAGTTGAATAATGGCATCATCTTGTTCACTAGTAGTGGCTCTTTTACGTCCACAACGCTCTCGTGTTTCCACTGTTCCTTCTTTGTCGAAACGGTTCAGCCATCTTTTTACCGTTCTTTGCTGTAAGTTTTATATTAATAGATTATCACCAACTTTATGTGAAAACAGCTTAATAGCACGGAACGGATAAAATGTCCATCCTTGCGAACGTTCCAGGAATGCAATAATATAAGTAAGAGATAGGGAAAAATGGATGTCACATTGAAGTTTTGAGTACCGCATATACTAAACTATAATAGGATATACATATTATAGACTGACATAGACATTTAACTATCTCTTACGGTTTATGCGATATTTATTGATAATAATAACAATAACAGTTAGTCCTCTGTGGAACGTTCCAAAGGGGGAATTCATTTTACACGTCCGGGAACATGCCCGAAACGTTCCGAAGCTGCCCGCGGAACGTTCCATGCTATTAGGGCAGATATTCGTTATAAGTTTATTACAAGATAAACTCTAAACTGCAAGAAAAAAACTCTGCGGTTTTGTCCAGGTTTACAAATATTTACTCGGTTGCACTTGAAAGATTCAACCTTTTAAATATGGCAATTATTTAATTTGAAGTAATCAAAACTAATATGTGAATGAAAGCAGTCAAAGTTCAACAATTCTTAATTCTAAATATTTAAAATAAAAACATTAAACATTTAAAATTAACAAATTTCAAGTTGAAATATTGAATAATGTATAGTAAAGCGAAGTGAAATTGCTGCAATTAACAGAATCATTTAAGCCATACAAAAAAATTGTGGTTTGACATCTCCGCATCGCAAAGAAGCAACAGAAATTAAAATCAGTTAAAGCATTTTTTGGTCTTTGAATTTGAAAATTCACAAACGAAGGATGTATTTAAATTTACGGTTTTCTCCCATTCAATTTTACTGATGAAAGCGCAATCATGTTCTTAAATGTCTAATATTCGCTTGAAGGTTAATATAACAATAAAAAATTATATTATATCCTCATCAGAGTAGGTATTATACTTGTATAAAACTTGCCCCTCCCCCGTTTCAATCAAATGTCCACGATTTGAGACCCTCTGAATCCAAAAACCCGGTTTCTACCAAAGTGTTTGTATGTATCTGTAGATTTTTAGTTTGCTAACACAATAACTTTCGAAGGGAATTGACAGATTGGATTGGCCTTTGATATACTCTTTTAGTATCTAAAATTAAAGCTCAAGTTCGTCAGCCGGTTATCTTGGATAAAAATTCAAAAAGTACGGTTATTCGTAGTACTCAAAAAGAGAAACAATTTCTCCTCATAACTTTTTAGATTAAAAAAATTGCTATTTACAGCACTAACTAAATTTAAACAAAAAATGAAAATTTCAAGTCAAATAACGCACGACATAAAAAAGGCAGAGAAATAAAAATGTTGAATTTTCAATGCCTTGCAAGATTATCATTAAAAAAATTTTTCCAATTTTATTGAAAAATAGAATTGAATTTACGGTGAAACTATGCAAAATACGAAAATTGTGCACTCAAAAAGGTTAACCAATTTGTTTAAAAAATGTACAAAGGTCACTTTTTGATAGGACGCGTACTTTTTATTTTATTCGTAAAAAACTCTTCCAAAAAAGAGCTAAATGTTTGTCATCAATAATTCTGTTTCAATCGTGAAAAATAACATTAAAAATAAACGCATTTCTTGTGGAAAAAAGAAACAAGAGACAAACAGATTAGAACTAAAGTGGTTCAACCAAAAAAGATCTACAAACTTGTTGTAAACTCTTCCCTACCGATAGAAAATCTTAGAATGTTCACTACGGAAAACCTGATCCGTTTCAGGCTATCTGCAGGCTCGATTTGGATGATTTCGGCTCTGGAGATAGTCTGAGAGATTTTGATCCTTTTAAGAGTGATGCGACGGTTATATAATGGTCTTATTGTATTCGTCACGTAACGATCCCGCGGGCAGAATTATTTACAGCAGTTAATCGTCACCAACCCGACTCCCTTTTTAAATTTCTCTTCAAATTATTAACACTTTTTTTCAATTGACATTTACGAGATACGTTATATTCATTCCAATTTTAAACATATAAAAAGGTAAGACAGCCTCTCTGCTTGTTATTAATGATCGAATTCTTATTTCAATTTCGAAAAGACATTTTAAAGCCTTCAGACAATTTAAACGAGCTAGCGTTCGCAGATGATAAGGTTGTCATGGCACAATCTATCGAAGATTTGCAAAGAATGTTGAATTAATTGAATACAAGCATGAAGAGCATGGGCCTCAAAATTAACGTAAATAAAACAAAAACTATGGTTTTCGAAGGAAAG
>JAAAKG020144364.1:0-11138 GCA_010014905.2 Druon quercuslanigerum
TTTGGTATTCGTTTCTAATGCCATCTGTGATATGATCATGAAGAAAAAAAAACTTTATCTTTTTTTTCTGGAAAAAACTCTAATTTCCCCGGACTATTGGTAGACTTTTGGATAAAGATTTTTTGCCCAATCATAATTTTATGTATTCTCGAGAACAAAATTATATGTACAATCTTGCAATTGTTATAAAATCTTGAGACGACTAAACATTTGAATCACTGGATGTTTAACTTCAGAGTAATTAATTCGTATCCCTCGAAGAATTAGTTTTCTCAAGCCTCGTGGGAAAATTTTAAACGATTTTTTATGTTGAAAAATTAATTTAAAGAGAATATTTAAAAAGATTTTAAAGGCTCTCCAAAATTGTAAAAAAAAATATATAGAAGATTTTTAGGCAATTTCTTTAATTTTGCAGGATATAAGTTTAAGGAAAAATTCGGATCATTTAAAAAAATATTTAGAAGATATGAATAGAAATTTCAAAAATAACTTTAAATTTGAAAAGATTACAGAAAATATAAAATAAAATCAAGCTTTTCAAGGATTTTGAAAGGTTTTAAGATAATAAAAAAATTTTCAGATTCATGCGAAAATTTTAAGAGCTTATTTAAAAAGGTTTGAAAATAAATTTTAGTGTATGAGTAACAATTATAAATTTATCAATTTGTAACGGCTTAAAATCAAAATAAATTAACTTATAAATGAAAGAGTGTTCAGTCTAAAGAAATTCGTAATCTTTCAATTTTTACTCTTTCTAACTTAAAATTGCTTAACATGATATAATTTTCAAAAACTTACAAATATTCTGATTCATTCTTCAATTTAGCGTGGATATATATTTTTTTGAATCTATGACCTGTATAATTTATAAAAGTTAAACATTTTTTTATTTTGCAGTTTACCGAAATTTCATCTAAAATTGTTAACTTGAAATCTGTTAAAAGCTTCCATTTCATACGGATAACTTATTGAGCGTGTTTGAATTAACAAATTTTTAAGCTTTTATTTTGAAAGTCTAAAATTAAAAAGAGTTTCACTTTAAATGTTTTAATTTGAAGTTCAGTTTTTATAAATTCAAACGAAAAAATTTGTTAGTTTTAGGAGTTAACTTCTAATCTACATTTCAATGATCGTGAGAAATCTTTGTGAACCAGGAAATGACCAAGAATTTTTTTCCTCAATTAAAACTGCCTATAAAATAAGAGGATTTTTTAAAAATCTTTTGTCAAAATCAAATAAATAGTAAAAATAGTGATTTTTCCCATATTTTTGAATAGTTTGATCTGCTTTTCATACATTTTAAAGGGATCTTTAATTTTTTTGTTTTATAATAGTCGCTTGTCCTGTCACGTGATCTTTCGCAACGTGTAAAACTTTCTGGAAATCACCTTTTTGGAATCTTCAGTATAAAAGAAGTTGATGCGGAGGTTGAATCCAAGGATTCCGTTGATCCTAATTACAAAGTAATAATCAAGGCAGAAAAGGGGAATGGACTAAACATCGATTTAAATTGCGATGCGGAGTTTAATTATGAGAAACATTCTCACGAGGCAAAGTACTCCAGAACAAATTAAACCTCGGTACATCATTGTATATTTACTTGGTTTTAATAATGAAAGTCATATAAAAACCTAATTTTAAAATTCTACTTCTATATAAGCAAAAAATATTTCTGACGTGCTGAATAGAACGGAAATAGATCTTTCAAAAACGCGAGAAACTCCTTGTCGTCCTAAAAGCAAAACTAAGGAAAGGGCTGTTTTGGAAGGAGGGCAGGTAAAATTTTGCTTAAACAAAAGTAGAAAGTATTGAATAAAAAATTTATAAACCCTATAGCAACCAGTTTTATTTTCATAAATTAAGATAACTTTTAGGGGCAACTGGTAGAGGCCAAACTCTTCTAAAGAAAGTAAAAGTCGATGATCACGATCGTAGCAAAATATCGTAGGCCATTGTAGGTTATTTACTTTCGATTTCGAAAAGGCATGCATAATTCATTTTAAGAGTTTTTCTAGAACCTACCTTGCTCTTTAACCAATGAACTATTTTATCACTAACATTTTATTGTAGAATCTATAGAGAAACATTTGAATTTTGGGCCATCGAAATCTGTAGTGTGTATAAGTACGAAGATCTAAATGTGTGTTATGTTCCTGCGAAAGCACCAACTTTGAAAACTGCCCGGGGAAAGCTGTATAACACATACACTCGAGTTGGAAGATTTTTAAAAAAGCAATCTCTTGCTAATGAAGTGCAACCTGAAGAGCAACAAAATGCACAAGAAGAAATAATTGTTGCCAAGTTGAACAAATTATGCACTCTTACACCGGAAAGTCCACAACTTTTACAATTATGGACAGAAACATTTGATTGAAGAGATCGTGAATTAACAGTTGAAGCGTACATGAGCACTTATCCTGTGTTAAAAACAAATATTGGTGTTGAATTGGTTAGTTTTTACCTTTATTTATTTACTTCTCTTATTTTCTCTATTTTACCTGTGTTTATTTACATTAATTTTTTTACTTGCAGATGCAAAAGCGATTTCGATTTGATTGTAAAAGGGAAATATTCTCGCTTTTATGGTAAATTAGCCTGATATAGCAAAAAGAGTTGTTTACATTGCTATTGAGAACAGAATCTGCGAAGCACTAACCACTTATTCTGAACGTATTACATATTTACTTCATTTGACATTTTACGAAAGATGGGAAGAATTTTATTGAAAGATATTTAAAAAATTAAAATTTTGAGACACATTCATTTTGATTTATATATAGGTATCGATCAGGAAGATTTGGCGCTTATGCTTTGTCGTATCTATTCAAGCCACTACTGGCTACTAGTGGAAATGCACAGGACAAAGGATCTAAAGCCAGTAAGAAAAACAAAGTCGCAAGGAATAAGACTTTAAGTTGGAAACGGTTTAGGCTAAAAGTTGCCCAAGGGTTAATTTTTCGATTAAATGTAAGTACAAATTTATATAAATAGATAGGATGATTAATTTTTAAATAAGGTTTTTAACTACAGCAAATTTTGATTTGAAGGATGTGTTTAAGATTTTACAAAATATTTTAAATCGTAACATTGAAATTGAAAAATGAATAGATTAACCGATTTTGCCCATGTGATTTTATTTTTTCCATCTCAGATTTGAAACAAATTAAACTTTATATTGAAATTTTTTAATTTTTGATGCAAATCAGGTAATTCAAATTTTGACTTTTTACAGACACTTGGAGGACTCAAAGAATCTTTGGAAGAACGGACAAAGAAACTTCAAGCGTTTGGTTTGACTCTTCAGCCGTTCATAATCCTTGTTGGAACTCTGAGAAAGTCTTCGATATATGTTTACATTAATGAGCACAAGTTTCGAATGGTCAACTTGATGGGCGCTGTGGACTTCTGCTTCAAAGCATTCTACGCATTAGATGCACAATATCCAGCTGACTGTAAAATAGTTTGGCACTTTCTCGAGAAGTATGTACGTTTTTAAAGTGACGGGCCGAGAATAAAAGCGTCGTAGAATTAGTAGAGGAGCGAAAACGAATTTGAAAAGTGTCAGCGGAAGAACGGTTTGATTGAGCGCCAGAGGTAAAGCGGATTAAAATACGCTAAGGGGAGAAACGGTTTAGACGCCTAAACCGTTTCTCCTCGCAGCCTTAACTCAACCCGTTTTCCCCGCAGTCTTGTGGAAACCCATTTTATGTCGCACCAAAAAACCAATGCTTATGAACTTACTCAAAGGTGACTTCCTAAGACCGGGGCCCGGTCGATACTACACATATCGAATCCACACATTGTATGAACTCTGCACATTAAGCGTAAACGTCGAGTCTACACATGCAAGTCTCCACGATTAACTCTAAAACTTTTTGTAAATGAATTTTTTAGGACTGTACACATTGACTGTGCACATTAAATTCTCCACACAAAAACCCTGCACATTTAACTCATATACTAAACTCGAAAATTGGAAAGCTCGAACATTAAAGTCTACACAAATTAACTCTTCATTTTAAACTCTGCACATTTAAAACTACACGTTAAATACTGTCAAGATACAAATTGGTCTGATAAAAGGGCCTACAAATTAAACTGGGTACATTAATGTCTACACATTAAACTCTGCACGAAGATACTCTCCACATTGAACCCTGCACGATGAAATCTACACGCTATTATATGTACACATTCAACCCTGCACATTTAAGACTGAAAGCTAATATTAATGTGTGGCTAAACATTTTTTGTAATTAGAATTGTGTTGAATTACTTGGAGAATTGGAATTTTTGTAAGTGGTAAAAAAAGCCTTAGGGCATCAAGTACTTAAAACGTATCTGTATCAAGGATTCAGAAACATTTAATAGATTTGAGAAAGCCCAAGGTATACTTCCCAAAGTTCTTGTTGTGAAACATAACAGTAACGGTTAGTCCTCTTTGTCACGTTCCAGGGGCGTTCCCGCAACGTTCCATCCTATCAGAGTACGTATGTCAAATACTGCTAATTAAATATGAGTTGCTAATCGGATTCAATCAATTTAAAGACTCAAATAATGCACAGCGAGTTTAATTTTAAATTCAAAAATAAAGTCTCAGGCATGAAGTTGATTATTGTTTTGAAAAATTTTGAGTGCAACAAGGAAATTTGAATGATCTCTCGCACGCGAGGCTACAAAACTCTACCCACCGCAGTGGTAATTGGTTCCCGCGGTGGCAACCGCTGATAAGCAGGTTAAAATTTTCTTGTTGCGCTCGATATTTCTGGAAACATACATCGATTTTAATAGTTTTCCTAAAATTTCATTTTCGGATATTGAAGCAGACATGCTCGAGCATATTTAAGTCCTAAAACTAATCTACTTCAACTGGCTCCGCAAAAGATTTATTTAATTAGAGCCTAGAGCGCGCGCATTTTATGATTGTAAATTCTCTTTTGTTGAAGCTCCTTCGGCTTTAACTAACACAGTCTCATGATGTATCTCATGCTTTGTACTTGTAATAATGTACAAATGGTATTTTTCATGATTATTGGAAAAAAAAATGTTACTACATTCTTTTTATCATTAAAAAGATGCGCATTCTATCACAATAAAAATTATTATTAAACATTTCACTGTAACTTGTGTCGTTTTTCCATAAGTTTAGTTTGTATATATTTAATGTTGATATAATTTAGGCAATAAATGTTGTTAAATATAATATTATTGTATCTTGTGCCTGCTTCCAAAAAGTTTATTTTTTTACTTTTAATATATTATTATAATCAGATTTTAAAACAAACTTGTAAATATTTTGTGGTTAAGCTGCTTTTGTCTTTTAATTCTGCTCATCTCTTGTGCCGTTTTTTAAAGAATTGACTGTTCAAATTTTTAATCTTATTTTTACGATTAAAAAAAATCTACTCGTCCAATCTAAAAATGATTAATAACAAATGTATAGATCTTTTTGGGGTGACCTTTCGTCGCTTTTCAAAAAATGTTTATTTCAAAAAAACAATTATTCATGACAAATTTGAATGTGTTTTCACTATTTTTATAATTAATTAATCTTAATTAATTATATTATTTAATTATAAATTTTTTATTCCTAATGTTGCTTTTTAAGATTAAAAACAAAAACTATTTGAATTTTCAGCTTTTCGACAGAATTCAAAAAGTAGTCATAATAATCTTGCCAAGCTTTCAAAAATCAACGTCTTTCTTCTATTGACTTTTTTTCATATTATGCGTTGTTGTTTCCGAGTACATCAAATATTTCTCAAGCTGGAAAAGGTAAATCTGGTATCAAGGTAAACATCGAATATGAAACGAATATTAGTGCCATTTTTCCTGACCAATTTCGTAATTGAAGTACAGTGAACCGAAATATTTTTTAAAAAGTCGTGGTTTCCTATCAAGTTAATTCATACAAATCTTTCAAAGAAATTTTTAAGTTCAGCAGGCCAACATGCATTGGAAAAATATAGCGTCACTGAATGTACATTTTTTTTCATTTTTACTTTGTACACTAGTGTAGTATGCCTATAACATATGGCATATCAAGTATGTAAACCTGGTTTCTTTTTTACTTCATTATGCACATACTTCGTTGCAATCAAGTGCGTAAAGGGGGACCTGCCGCTTTAATTGGGATTCGAACTACTAAAAATACGGTAAAAGTATATAGGAAAAATTTCAATGATCAGGGATCGAACCGCGGAATTCTAACATGAAGACCAAGCGCCTAACCGCCTTAGCCACCGATGCATGCTACCATCTATTATTATACAGGGTGTCCCAGGAGAATTGTTGTTCCATGCAATGGCGGATAGAAAAAAAAAAATCAAGTCGAAAAGTCCCAAGACATTTTTGTGTCCGGTGCAGTATTTTGCAGTAACCAAATATATTTGGTTCACCTACATGCATTGAAAATGCATCTAGGTGAACAGTTAGTTGCAAGTGTGCGTACGACACCGAAGAGCAATGTCTCCTACAGCGGTGACCTCACCATGCTTCGAGCATTAAAAAAAACAACAACAAATGCGATTAGGAATGTATTTGCCTGTTTAAATCGGATGGGCGCGAGTTCGATCGAACCGTAAAATAACTTTACAACAAAATTAATTTTTATATTAAACATGTTCGATATAAAACAATGGCTTACCGAATTTCGGTGCATGGAAAAAATGGACATCTAGGCCAGGTTCACAGAAATTTAGTGCGCGTAGCGAGAAATATTTTCAGTGAGTTTAGCTAATTCGCATATTATTGCAAATCATCAATGACTGTCCAAACTAATAAACCGTAATAATTCAAGTCATTTACATGATTCTGAGTCAGAAGACTCAATTTTAGTCGATAACAAAAGCTTTAGAACTTATATCACCCTTCTATGGTGACCCAGTAGTATCGAGAATATAAGTTTAGAGAATAGTCTCTTCATTTGAATCATTTTTAAAATGCGAGTATTTAAATAATAATAGAGTATCAATTCAAAAATGTGAAACAGATGAAGTGAAACAGAACATTGTTGATAAATTGAAAATATTCCAGAATGTTTTAAATGACATAAATACAGAGTATAAAAGATTCAAAGTACTTAAAAACGCAGTTTGTGTAATTAAACAAAAAAAAAATATTTTTTGATACAGAAGATGATAAAGATAAAGAAGGAGAGTTACAGACAATTCAAGAGTTATAGACAATTCAATTATCCTTTAGGTTCACACGCCGGTGTTTACAATTGTTTAGATAACGTTTTTTTAGCCCAGCTGTATCAATCTGATGATGCCACGAATGTCGATAAAACACGATTGATGGTAAACTCATTTCTGAACTCAATAAATTAAACTCTAAAGGCATAGAAATATGTGTAAATGGAAAAAATTCCGGATGTACTTCAAACTCGTCTTAAATTTTTGAGACAATCCTGCTTTAAACGACATGCTAGGTTTTGTGAAAGGCTTATTAGTAAAGTATTTCTGCAGATTTTGTAAAGCATCCAGCGATTTAGCGTCAAGAACGTGCACCGGATATTCTTCTCTTTTAAGAACTAAACGCAACTATGAAGCAAATGTTAAAACTAATGATTTGAAGACAACTGGTATAAGAGGAACGTGTGTTTTTAATGATCTTTACGACTTTTCTGTAATCGAAAATTATAGCGTTGATATTGTACATGATTTGCTAGAAGGCACATGTCGTTATGAAGTCATGTATGCGTTGTACGAGGTCATATTTAAAAAAATGTACTTCTCTGTAAATGTACTTAACTGGCGCATAAAGTGGTTTAAATTTGAAGGAAATGATCCACCATTAATTACATAAAGTAGTTTAAAATCATTGACCTCAAAAATTTCTGCTTCGGAAATGATGTCTTTCGTTCTCAATGCTCCTTTGATTTTCGGCGGTTTCATTACAGATAAGCAGGATAAACACTGGGAATTGTTTAAATTATTATGAAAAATATTAATAATATCATTGAAAAGAAGCATCACGAATTCAGACATTCGTGGTATGAAATTACTCGTCACTGAACATCACACTTTATACATAGAAATGTACGGTTCAACTTTAAAGCCGAAACAGCATTTCATGGTACATTGTCCTTTAATTATGGATAATGTTGGCTCTCTTCGTCATTTGTGGACGATAAGACTAGAGGGAAAACATCGTCCATCTAAAATATACGCTGGAGTAACTTACAATTGTAAAGATCTTTGCTACTCTATTGCTTTAAAGAATCAACTTTTTCTGAAAAAATAATTTTACCGAACCGTGGTGCAATTTTATCTAATGTAGACTACGTGCTTATTAATTACGTCAAATATACCAAAAGGTCAGTCTCAGTAATTCACAATGAACAATTTCCAACTTTCGGATTTATGGAGAAAATTTATCATAAAACAGTTGTCTTAGATTTGGATAAAATATCCAATCATAATTTATGGCATCTCGTCCAAATGCCTGATGGGCTTACTTCTATTATGTATTATGACCTCTAAAAAGGTAATTTGTATCTAAACTATTGTTCAAAAGTTGTTCAGTGCGGCAAACACACATAAAAGTGTATAGATGGTGCCCATAATTTTATATGCAATAAAGAAGTACAATTTCAAGACTAAAAAAAACTTATATTGTTTATATATGTTTAGAAAGTTAAATTAAAGAAAATATTTAAGAATATTCGAAAGTAAATTGAATGATTTATATTTAAAAATTCCTAATTATTTTAATTAAGTCCCAGCAAATTCCCGAGATAGCGAAGTCCTCACCTTACTAGAACAGCTTAGTTAGGTTAACAATTATAATTTAGCTGCATTAGCAATAATACAATAATAATACCTATGCATTTATTTTTAAACTAACAGATTATTTCTTGTCATTTTGTCTAGTTTTACCTTGTAAAAAACCAAGAAACTTGGTAAATTCAACTTTATTTCCTTGTTATTTCATCTAAACTGGAACCTTGTTATTTTAGCTAGGATTGCAAATTTGGTGCCTGTACGAACAAGGCAAAATAGTTAAATCCTTGTAGAAGGGTGCAAGGAATTTTTTTTCGGTGTAATTATCGAGCCCGAAGCGCGAGTTTCTCAGTAAGAATGTAATCGTGATAGCCGCATATGCTCTGCGAATCTTCCTTAAAAGCAAATGGAAAAAAATATTTCAGTTTCAATTGATGACTTTAGTTCCTCGGAAGTGTAAATCAAATTTTCGATTTAAGTTACAACATTTATGATATTTGAAAACATGTAGTTGGAATGTGCGCATTAAATGTACGGAAACGAGCGCGAAATGCGACAGCGTACCCTCGTGCCCTAGGCTCACTCAAACTTATATAAAAGGGTCTTTAGTTTTAAGCGGAAGCTTGGTAATTTTTTAAATTCTTACTAGACTTTCGGCACGTATATACTCAGCTAAAAAACTTTTAAATTTCAGGAATGTTTCTTTTGCGGGGAAAGTTAGGGAAAAGTTAGAGAATTTATTCAAGCGAGCTTTAATTTCTTTAGAAAACTATTATTATCAAAAATAATAACGATGTTTACTCGTTTTTAGAAGTTAATTTATTATACTACATTTATACCTAATAAAATCCAACTTCTTTGTATCATCTTCATTAATCTCAGTAAAATATATTTGATCGAAACTATTAATTTGAAACTATTTATATGTTATATATGCACTGAATTATAAGCTATATTTATGAACAAACATTTTTTCTAGTTAAAGCTTTAGAAATGAAAAAGTATCAAAGAGTAGTTAACATAAGGTATGATTTTCATGAAAAAGTCATACAGAGGAGTTGATTTTAGAAGTTAAGGGTTGAAGCCCAAAAATCGGCGTGGCTATTTTGGAGGAGCCCAAAAATTAGAGACTATTGATACTGGAAAAGTCTTAAAACGATTATTTAAAAAAAAAATCATATCCACGTGATAAAGATGGGTTTATTTTAGTCATTAGGGGTCCAAGCCCAAAAATCGGAGTGGCTATTTTCGAGGCGCCCAAAAGTCACAGACTCCATTGACAATGGAAAATTCTCAAAAAGATTATTTTTTTACAATTTCATATCTACGTGATAGAGAGGGCTTGATTTCAATCATTAAGGGTTGAAGCCTAAAAATTGGAGTAGATATTTTCAAGGAGCCCAAAAAGCAGAGACTGCATTGACACTGGAAAATTCTCAAAAAGATTATTTTCTTACATTTCATATCTACGTGGTAGTGTCGCGTCCTCAGAAAATAGGCGAGGGTAGTATGGAAATGTGGAAAGAGGGAGAACAGAGTGCTGATTATGTCAGGGTGGTAAGGGCTGAGAATTTATTTTTGTGTGTGGATACGTTGTCACTTTTCAGGTCTATGGGAACTGTGTCATCTCAGTGTTTTTAAATGAGAGAGAGATGGCCTGCTTACAAAAGACTTATTATAAAGCCATAGAACAGATATATAGTTACAAAATATTAACTGACACATACCTTTTCTAATAAAAAAGGACGAGAGAGAGAGAGAGAGAGAGAGAGAGTTGCTTTGTCGATTGGATCTCCGTTGTTATCGTAGGGTAGCGACGAAACCCTACCGGATGTTTGTTTTGTGAAAACAATGCACAAGCACGTTTCACTAGTAGTAGTGCGACACAAGGCCCTAAGCAGCTGCCCAATCCACACTTCAGTTCTTTTGACGAATGTTAACACTGCGGACCTTATTCGAGGATAGACTCAATTAACGACGGCCGAAAGTTTCAGTCGACGGGACTTCAGTACTCGGCTCGAATACTATAACTATTTTCAGTTTTAACATTAAAGGACGCGACTTTGTCAAAGCGATTCGTTGCCCGTAGATTGAGTGAACAGTATAACTGCTTGAGACTCAAGACAAATCTACAGGGAAGAATCGGTGTTTATATATTCTGGGGACTTCGAAAAAGTCATGCAGTGGTGTTTTTGCGAATAGTCACGTAGTAGTGCGTTTGCGAATTGACACGCCCTGACAATTTAGAGAAACGATGCTTGAGCGCGAGATTAAGTTTCGTATGACTCGATGTTTATATTCACCGCATCGGTCAGTAATGGTAGCTGATGAGTAATACCAGAGATGAGGTGGGAGATTGCCGATCTAATGGAAGAAGAGAATATCAGAAAATGTGAAAAACATGCGCTGATA
>JAAAKG020144365.1:1099-11138 GCA_010014905.2 Druon quercuslanigerum
TTACTTAACATGATAGAATATTTTGTTGGGTAACACTTTAAAAAAAAAAGACAAATTTATACAAGTCATATCTAGAGAGTAGACAACAGATACAGGAAACAGTGATATCGTTACTGACCTACAATGCGGTTGATTATTGGCACTGTCTATCTAACCACTGCGGTTTTACTTAATTATATGGGTAAGTATAAGTTACAATATCAGTGTAAAAACAAATCAATCGATTTTATGTTTTATACTTCAATTTGGAGTTTGATTATAGTTATTATAATGCACCAATTTGCATTTCTTCTTGCATAATTAATTTCCGAGAGCGATCCATCGACGACTTTAAGTCTTGGCTTTAACTCTCCACCTGATGATAATTCAATCGGAACAAATAATAATAACAAGGCAAAATCCAAGCGTCCGCTCAGTGAAATTCACGCCGACATGAATAAAGCAGCTTTTTTTTCAAAAAAAATTAAAGAAGCCCAAATGTTACGCGATAAGAAAAAAGAAGAATACAACGAATACATGCTTGAACAATCCTTTTTACGAAGAAATGATCAGACATTACACTTTCATCAGCTAGGCAATCAGCGGGCAGCCGCTCCTCCGTCAGCCGCTCATTCGTTTGTCGCTACTCCGTCAACTTCAAATTTGTTAGCTGCTCATCAGCCAGTCGACCAGCGGACATTCGCTCAGCAATTACAAAATCAGAAAAAACCCAATGAGGATAGTGATATGGTGAGATTGACATTGGCGACACGAGGACACAATTAATTTAGTGTAAAACTAATGTACAGTGTCGTTTCTGAACAGAAAATGAATAAAAGTGTTAAGCGTTAATTGAAATTGCATCAAATACTTTTCTTACATTTCGATTGACACCTTCTCGCGATATCTTCCTTCATTATCACCTTACCATCCGCTTCCTGCCTCTGTCCATACGTTTCCTGATCAATGAAAATTAGTAGTCAAAGTACGTGGTATAAGCCTAAAAAAAAGTTTAAAAACCTATTGAGACTACTGTTCTCTCTAAATCCCTTATTTCCCAACCCACATTTCCCCTCATGTAAATTTTTCTAAACCCATCCCTCTTTGACTTTACTCCCCTTTCCATAATTTCTCACCCGTCTCCTATATACAATACTTTAATATTCTCTTATCTCATTTCTTACTTCCTTCTCTTGTGCTGTATGCGTGCCATTGTGGTCAATATTTTTTACAATATTTTTTAGTGAGTGGGTAATAATAACAAAAAGACGAAATTCATTCCTCCAGTTAAAAACATATTTGTCATATAAAAATGATTTTTTTCCTGAAGATTTATAATTTCAATTAAAAATTCATGTCTTTGTGTTCTAAATTTAACTACTTTTTTAAGTTAAGTAAATGATTACTGCGCATTTTTCAGTTGTGTGGTGAAAAATATTTCCTTATTCTCGCTAAAGGTTAAATGCTCTCGTACTGAGGACACACATTTTCTATGTATTCTACCTAATTTGAAATTTTTGTTTAAAAAAAATTTAAAAAAAAACAATTTTTTTTAATTTCAAATTACTGAAATAAGTTACATTTTAGGAAAAAAAATTAAAATGTGAATTTTTGTGAAGGGCCCACCTTGGATCTTTACTTGTCTTTTATATAGTTTTCATCATTCGAAGGAGAAATCTTTCTTTTTGGTAAACTTCTTCTTTGCGGCAAAATCGCCACATTTCTTTCTCATATTATTATGAATAAAAAAAAATCAATCGAAGCCTGTCATTTTAAAAAAATTCACTATTTAGTTTTTTCGAAAAATGCAACCATTTTTAGTCGTTCGTAAAGATTTTCCTATTTTTTGTTTAATAAGTAGATTAAATTGTGTCAATTTTTTCCTTAAGATACAACTTTTTAAAACAGTTTTGGATATTAATTTATCATTCACCTAGATATACAAGCTTTTGAAATTTATAAATTACATCTTTCAAAACGAAATAATTAAACATTTCTACGAACCATTCATAATTTAGTATTTTTATTAAAGCTTTCTAATTTTCTAAGCCCCTTTATACTATTTTTATTAAGGTGGAACGACTTTATTCAAAATCCACTTTTTGAGACATGTACCTAATATTTTTTTTGAAGGTTTACCTCTTTGATTGAAAATTCAACTATTTAATTAAAAATTTTTTTTTTAAATTATCTACTTTAATTAAAAATTAAACTATTCGATTGACAGTTTAGGAATTTGGTTTAAGAATTCATCTTTTTACATTTTCATCATTTATGATTGAGAAAGTATTATAATTATCCGTAATTTTGAACTGCGTTTTTTCAACAAATCGCCCCATTTTCAGACCCCCTAAATCCAAAAATCAAGTTTTTTAGGTCCTAAGAGAAAGGAAGAGTTCGTCAAGCAGCCATTTTGCATAAACATTTAAAAATTGAATGGATAACATTTCCGTATTGTCATTATTCTGTATTGTCATATTCTGGATTTTCATTTCTGCAACTGGACACAGCGGTGTTTTCCAGCTCCTCAAGAGATGTTGAAAATGGGTAAAGGTTTCACCAACTGTATATCTGTAACCAGTCAGAGAAGTTCCCTCCTGCCCCTAATTAGGCGTTGCAAATGGGTAGGGGTTCGATCAACTTTATTTCTGTAATAAGTCACAACAGTGCTTTCAAGCCCCCCAAGAGATGTTGAAAATGAGTAGGAGTTTGACAAACGTTATTTTAATAACTAGTCACAGTGATGTTTTCCCGCTCACCGAAAGACGTCGAAAATGGGTAGGGGTTTGTCACACTTTACTTCTTTAAACAGTTACATGGGTGCCTTGTCGCCCCCATGAGGCGTTATAAATGGGTAGGGGTTTGACAAACTCTATTTCTTTGACCAGTCCAAGGGGTGCGCTTCCAACATGAGATGATGGAAATGGGTAAGGGTTTGAAAAAACTTATTTCTGTAACTAGTCACAGTGGTGCATTCACCCACGAGACTTTGGAAACTAGTAAGGGTTTTATTAACGTTATTTTGGCAACTAGCCACAGCAGTGCTTTTCAGCACATCAAGAGACGTTAAAATTGGGTGGGAGTTTGACCAATTTTATTCTTTGACCAGTTACAGTGGATCCTTTGCGCCCCAGCAAGACAATAGAAATAGGAAGGGTGGTGACCAACGTTATATCTGCGATCAGTCAGAGGGGTGCCGTACCGTCCCTAATGAAACGTTGGAAATGTGTAGAGGTTTGACAAAAGTTATTTCTGAAACTATTTACACTGATCCCTCCCCCTGCCCTATAGACATTGGAAACTGGTAAGGGTTTGACTAACGTTATTTCGGTAACTAGTCACAGCGGTCCTTGTCATCATATACATAAGAATCCATATTTTTAAAAAAGTTAGAAGAATTGCATGTCTCCGGTAAATATTAAAGTGTCGAAGTAAGCTTGAAACTCTTCCGCTAATATAATTGGAAGTGTTTTGACGTAAAAATAACTGCATTATGTGTTACGTACGAGATAATAATGTTTTTTTTTTATTCAGAACCTGTGAAAGAACTCTTACTATCATTCTGTACCGGATGTATAAGCTGCCAAATTATATTGTTAATATGTTTGAAGTTTGTGGGATGGTCACTACCACCTTATTCATTTAATATTATTCCTTGTTCTGCTGTTCCATTAGTGTTGAATCTTATGATAAAAAATGGTTTTTCTTTGAATAATATGTGCACTAACTCTATTTTTTCAATTCTTAATTTACAAAGAAATGGTGTACTTACAAAGGAATCAGGAGAAATAGAAGTAATTTTTATAATTGACATACCCTAATTTATAGTTACCGCCACACTTTGTTCACCAGAAACAAGGAAAGAGTGGGCAAGGATCAATTTTCTTGCTTTTTAAAATAGTAGGTACCGTTTCAGGTTAACCTTTCCTTGGACCGTAGCACGCCGTTGAAAACTGCACTGGGCCCGATTCGCCGTTACTATTCTGAGTGCACTAAGCTGATTTGCAGAACAGACACCTCCTTTACGGCCGGAAACGATCTCTGCTGGTTTTTTAATTTAAATTACTACAGGTCTGTGAATCTATATGTCATTTAAACTCGCGTTCGGTCTTCCGTCGAACAATTATCCGAACGTGTTTTACGTCTGTTCGTATGGCTGTCTGAGTGCGTCAATTAAATTCGTCAAATTAGGACCGATGATGCCATCAGTGGATGCCGTTTCGGTTCGTCCGAATTTGTTAGAAGTGGGTCCGTGACTGCCGTTTGAGAGGTAGCTTTGATATTCAGTGAAAATAAGGGTAAATAACTGCCTTGAGAATTTTGAGTGTTACCGACCCGAAGGTAATAAACCATAGGTGAAGTAGGGTATTTTTGAAAGCATTGCTAATTTTGATTGGATGGTCATTGTTAAGCATTGATTCACTGTTTATTATTAATTGTTTATAATTTAGTTTACTTAAAACAGTGGTTTATAACTGTTCATTATCTTCAGTTAATCATTTTTAAATATATTTCGTAATTATAAGAAATTATAACAAAGGCAAAAGTTATTTAAATATTAGTATTAACGATTAATTATTACAGGTCTTATCAGCTGTCAAAATAAATCGTTTTTGTACATAGGAAGGTCACAGAGATAAGGAAATGCACTTGCACCGCGAGCGAATTTTTAGATATATTGGTGCATTTGTGCAAGCTTCAAACGGTGCCTGTATGAGTATTCTCCTTGCAATGATTCGTATTGTAGTCTCCTCTCTTTCCTTCTCTATGATTCTCACATCTATCTATCTGACACTAGCTTACTGGCATGGGTGACGGAATGTTCATTCGTGCTTATGTTTTGATAATGCTTAAGTTGCGCATGTCTTCCTGGAAAGTTTATTTTAATTTTAAGTAGGTCGGATTCTATATTTGATTACGTACCAGGTCGGTTCGTAACAACCCCAGTCTGGAAATTTTTGTTATTATACTCGATAACTGGGTCAAAATTATCATTCCTTTCCAATGCTAGTTTCATTAAGTATTTTTCTAAAGCAAAAATTTTAATCATATAAGTAAATAGTCCACTTGTAATATAATTTTTCTAAATATGTGACAACTTCAACTACCGTTGGTTTAGATGCTTTTTGTATAGACATGTGCGTTCTTAGTAGTGATTTTTTAATGTTCCATTCACACAAGCGCCTTAGTCATTATAGAAAACAGTATCTAATTTAGATTTAAGCTTAGATACTTCCATTGCTGGTTTAAAATTATTATAGACACTGCAGTATATTAATTTGAAAACTTTCTTTTCTTTTGTTTTGATGGTGCTTACCACGTATACTAGATCATTCACTTTCGCTCTCAGTGGCCTAGCCTTTTGATCGTAGTATTTTTTTGATCTTTGCTTCGCACTATTTAGATTCTTTGCAGCAATATTTTGAATCTTGTTTAACCAGATGACTAGATCATGTAAGTAGGTGCCACAGGTTTCCACGAGATCTTTAGACGGAAACGAGGTAGATACCCGTGCGGTTCTGCTGAAAGCTAATTCGTAGGGAGTAAATTTTGTCGCTTCGTAGACCGGCGTGTTGTACGCGAACAACATTCGTTTGACGATGATACCCGGAAACCGTTAATTGTTTTACGTTGACAATATACTGAGAGAACAGGTGAGTAGGAACGGCACGTGCGATTGTGGTAGTTTTAAAGTCTGGAATGTGTGTCGCTATACAATACTTGCTGAAGTTGCCCTGCATAATTAGTATATGCCGGTTCTCATTCGGGGTCGTAGGGAGATTTCGTACAGTGACAAGTGAAACTTTGTTAAATACGCCGAATGGTGTATCAGTAATCACCATTGTCTCGTGAGTACGGGTTTGCATGAGCTTATTCTCCAAACAACTATGACAATTTCGTATGTAGTTATTTGTTTGGTCCCGTGAGACGGGCAACGTGAATCGTTTACGAACACGCCTATACGTTTTTGTTATGCTCTTGTATTCTCCTACTAGACTCTCGTGACATTTCTTTATTATTTCTTATCGCAATTCCTCCGAAGGTACTTTAATTCTACCATAAAAATGGGTGATCTAGACGTTACCACTCTGTAACATAATGGACAAAGTGTCGCGCATTTTATCTTGGGGCAGCGAACCAAGCAAGTCTCCTGAATTTGCTATATGATATGTTTGATGTTTATCTTTTTCTAGAGCAAGGCGAAGGTTACTTTGTCCAGCAATCCCGTCCTTCCAGTCGAGTTCATCGAACTGTCTCGTTTTTATCACGATAAAGTATGTCTTATATCGACCGTTAGGAGTGACCAGAACTTGTCCTTTCTGAGGTCGGCTTCCCCAGAGTTCTTGTATATCAAGGCGCTTGGTAGCCACAAGGAGCTCGGCGATCGAATTCGTAGATTCGCTGTCTACTGAAATAAAATAAGATTAATTGTCGCAGCGATATGTCAATGGCTCTTTACATTGACGGCTTATGTTAAAGTCTTCATTTTGATTTAAACAGGATTCTGAGAATCCTTTTTTTCGTTCCGGGGTGCCTGGGTTTATACAGAGTAACTCAAGTTCCACTCTTAAAACCGGTGAGGGCCTCTTCATTTCTTAGGCTGCTGAGCTCTTCATTTTCACTCGTTGTCTTCGCAAAGGTTGTAGACCGTGTTACCGGTGCTGCGGAAGTCAAGGGGGTTGTTAAGAGTGGTAGCTGCGATACAGGGTCCTTAACTGAAGGGAAATAATTTCTTTGAGAATGCCCGTAAAACTTCGGCAATGAGATGCAAAGGCCTTGCTACAACCTGAGGTTGTATGGACCACTGGTTGATCTAGTATTTTTAAGTTTTCGCGCTCCATCAATAATTTTTGGTGTTTTCCGAAATCCTTTAGTAAACTGTTCAACTTAAATGTGAATTCATGATCGTCAAATTCTCCACAGGGGTCTTCATTTTTCTCTTCATCCAAAAGTTCATCATCTTCTCGGAAAGGGATTCATTAAACTTCCTTATTGATTTATTTAAATTCTTTAGCTTAAGTCCGTGGGTCTCCCCAACACCGCTACCTTCGCTGCCACCTGAGGTGGGCTGATATCCACTATGACCCTTTGTGGAGATCTTGAGTGCTTATGATGAAAACTTAAATTTTCTTTCTGGAAGGTGCTGTCTTCTTGTAAAGAATCTTGTATAGAATCACCTGTGAGGGATCTAAAGCGGCTTTTAGTTGTACGAATTCATCTTTATTGACCACGCGGTTTCACAGAGCAGTTTTGAGCCGTTCTCTTCCTATTTAGGCATCCAAACCATTCGAATCATATTTTATTGGACAGTTATTTAGATGTTTCCAGACAACCGCAGGATTTTGCGCGGATCAGGTGCTAATCTGAAAAGTTGCACCCGATCCCAGAGAAATCGCTGGGACCGTGAGATAGTTGTTTACAGTCTGTGACGGAATCAATATGACAAGTCGGCGAAAGTCTCGTGCATCCGGAGGACACGGAGCGACCCAAGGATAACCGCATTCTGCATTTTCTTTGAAAAGTGTTTTTAGCATATTGTTCACACACAGGGATGCTTTTCAAGCTATTAACCTGTGAAAGCTTGGCACCTCCAAGAGCGCCGACGATAAGAACGATTAATTTAAAAGAATATTCCGGGTAAAATTGTCGCAACTTCCTTACAAGGTCTCTACCTTTCTTTCTTTTGATTCTCCTTGGTTATGATGATTTTGTTAGCTAACGCCGAAACTTGGATAACGAACATGGTTCGCTTCTCGACGTCAAGGAGAACTATGTCAGGCATCGATTGTGCAACAGAAACAATCGTCGAGAATATTAAGTTCCAGTATATGTGGCACTTATCTTTCTCGACAATTGACTCTATTTCCCTAGGAACGTTTAGCGGAGCGATATTAAGGTCAATGCCGTAAGAGTGACCGAAAATGTAATAAAGCACTCTCAGTGCTGCATTGTGCCTTTAAATGTAGGTCATTTCCGCAAGAGTTGGACAACTAGATAGTATGTGTCTTAGTTGTACGGGATGTGCATAGCACGCCCTGCAGCTATCATCAAAAATGCTTTGGCTCCTCCGCTGCTTTGTACATAAACGGTACTTTACCCTCTTCTTCATGCTTCCTAACCATTCTACGAATAGGATCTCTTCCTTTTGTAACTCTATGTGCTGTACGCGAAATAATTCTGTTGTGAAGACATTCAATGTTGAATAGTCCGCGACCACATTAACGGCGTGAGACAAAGAGTCGCGGAGCAGAAGACTTCAGATGCATGCTTTTGTTTATTTGCATAACCTTTCGTGTCCCAATATCAAGGGATCTGAGCTCGTTCTTTGTCCATGGAACCACGGCAAGCATGTTGGTTGCATCGAAAAACCGCGTTTTTTATATATAGCTGCAGCAGTAAGTGCCGGTTGAAACAGGCAGGTCAAACATTTTATACAGTGAACTTGGACATCTGTTAACGTCATTGGCATGAAGTGTTGATTTTCTATTTTTATTTGAAGAAAACTGCGGGTGAGTCTCACTTAATGCTCTCAAGTGTTTACGGTGAGGCTGCTCTTAGTGAAAGAACGTGTCACGACTGGCTTCAACGCTTTAAGAGCGGTGACTTTGATGTCAAGGAGCGGAATGGCGGTGGAAGAAAGAAAATTTTCGAAGACACAGAACTGGAGGCATTACTTGCTGAAGACTCGTGCCAAACTCCAGAAGAATCAGCCACATCATTGGGAGTCATTCAAGAAGCGTATTTCAAAACACCTCAAAGCCATAGGAATGATTCAGAAGCAAGGAAATTGGGTTCCTTACGAATAGAAGCCAAGAGACCGTTGGACGCCGTTTCTTTGCCTGTGAAGAGCTGCTTCAAAGACAGAATCGAAAGGGATTTTTACATCGCATCGTGACCGGCTACAAAAAATGGGTCCACCATGACAATCACAAGCTCAGAAACTCATGTTGAATGCTCGGGCATGCCAGACCGAATATTTACGGTGCCAAGGTTATGCTTTGCATTTGGCGGGACCAACTAGGTGTGATATATTATGAGCCGTTGAAACCGAGTAAAACCATCACAGTAGGCCGGTATTAAACTCAATTGATGCGCTTGAGCCGTGCATTGAAGGACAAAAGGCTACAGTGCGGAGAGAGACACAATAAAGTTATCCTGCAACAAGACAATGCTCCAGACATTGCTCCTTCCAACTACCATTTGTTCCGATCGATAGCATTTCCACTCTTATCAAGAAGTCAAAGAATGGATCGATTCATTAATCGCCTCAAAAGACGCATCGTTTTTTCCAGATGGTATCCAACAATTGCCAGAAAGATGGCAAAAAGTGCTGGCTAGTGATGACAATACTTTGCATCATAAACAGGTAATCACTTTTTAAAAATATATCCTCAATTTTGCGGAAAAACCCGCGCAAGCAAAGTTGTACACCCTCAAAAACTGCAAAAATTAATTTTGAAAAAACAGTCCCTAAATTTTGGATTTTTTCGGGCTGTTCATTTGCACCAATCTCGATTTTCCGGCTCTGTTATTTTTATCAAAAAACCGGAGTTTTTGGTGGAAGTGCCGCATCGTCCGGAGTTTTCTGAGCGTAAACAATGACAGCGGCTAAGATCGCCTTCTGCGGTACTTTTTTCTATTTTTGTTCTTTTTGATATATGTGCATGTCCGTGTGCGTGTGTGAAGTTGTGTTTGTCCTCCCCGTCCAACTTAAAGAAGTTAATATTTTGAATCGTTGGTCTCAGTCGTTAGTATTGGAACTAGCGCTTGTCAGAAAGATCGCTCCCTATAAACGGACTTTACAGTATAAATGTTGGATCCCTATGAAAGGGCTCTCCAGGATGAATGTCGGAACCCTATAAACGGGCTCTCCAGGATGAACGTTGGATCCTTTTAGGGATCTCCAGTGTGATTGTTGGATCCCTATAGACGGGCTCTCCAGTATGTATCCTCGCGAATTATGATGAATGCGCAAGCAGGACAGAGAGTTCCAAAACAACGACTGACACCAACGAATCTACTAATCACTTGCCGCGTTCGCGACCGTGTTTAGTAGCGA
>JAAAKG020144366.1:0-33185 GCA_010014905.2 Druon quercuslanigerum
AGAACAAAGATCTGCTTTTCATTGTCTTTAAAATCCCCAACCCTGGTTGACTGAAGCGTCCGGTGAGACAATTATTAGCGGGGGTAAAACAGATCGTTACAGGTTTAACAGCTGCAAGTGCAATTTTCGTTTCAAAACCTAAATCACTGTCAGATGCACTAATCAGATTTTTCTTGTTTTTCAAATCTACTGCCATAACGGAAGAATTTATTTGTAGGACTTATTTTTTTACAAAACGTTCCATGATATTTATCATCAAGTATCTTATATCTTCGTATAAGAACGGTGCCATTAAAGCATCTATTTGAAATTCTTTGAGAAAAAGCTCTGCCAAAGTATCAGCTGAAATAAATAAAGCTAACTTTGCTCCAAGTGACTTATCTTTAACAAATTTTAAAATGTTTTGAAAATTATCATTTTTATTTAGAGAATTTTTTTTTACCTTCTCTTTCGATAGCATACACCGATATTATTAAAAAAAGGTACCATAGTATAAGCTCTTCTAGCTACTTTTCCATTTTCAACCCACCTTATGGAGCAAAATTTTAGTGGGAATGTAGTTGAGTACGTTATCTTAACATAATATCCTCGGCGTGCAGGTGTATCGCGGAACAAATAATACAGGGTCCTTAAAATACCTCGATATCCCATTTAAAATTTCTGATACCAGCTTTAAATCCACCATGTACGTTGTGAAGACCGCAACTACCGATTTCAATAAGAACACATTTATTTGCATTTGCCTCAGTTACTTCTTTCTTCAACTGCTTAATGAAGCTGAAATTAACTTCTGGGCCATCCATTGATACTTGAATAATTTTTAATAAATTATGTACTCCTATTGCTTCTTTTAAACCCTTTTGTAAGTCGACGGCTTTCGTACTCTCAAGAAAAAGCGAAGAAAAATATCTCGTATCAGTTTCATCCTCTTCAGAATTCTAATATCTTACAACAACGTCCATCTGTTGCTTCTATGAAATTTTGTTTAGGCTTTCATCGAAACCTACTACAATATATTTACAATCCTTTATAAGGTCCTTTACTTGTTGTTGAAAGTAAGGCGCTAAAACGTGTACTATTTTATAACTTATTTTATCTTCCTGTAGCTGAATTTGAGATGCTATAAGGCTATCTTCGAACATCAACAGAAAAACCGATACGGCAGCACCTGCACCGCGAAAACTATAATGCTTAAAAACTGCAGTTAGACCCCAAATAATTTTAGCTTTTGTGACAGCTTGAGATTATATAAAAGTTTTAATAGAGCTTTTTATCGCTGCTTTAGATACTAAATCTGCATTACTGGTTTGATTAAAATCGGAAATAATGTCTCCACTAGGCCTAGCAACATTATTTGCAGTACACTCATTAGAGATCGCCAAAGAAGTGGAATCTGAAAATTAAATCATATATTTTTTAAAATTTTATTGACATTAATGGAAATATTCGCTTTTTAATATGTGATATTATTATTACATGTGATATTATTATTATTATAATGTGTTTTCTGCTTCTCGAGTGACGAACAAGAGCAGATCTTCCTATGGAATCTATCTTGAAGTCCTTACTGCAATATGCACAAAATGCATATTTATTTCCAAGCTGAGATTTATCAACCCATGGAAACTCTTGGTTATAACTCGGACAATAGGTTGTGAGTTTTATCTGTGATCCTATTGTTCCTTCGTAAACCATTAACCTTTAAAAAAAATCAAAGCATTATGACAATACATACACTTTACAACTACTTTATAACCGCTAAATAAAAACCTCTACTGTTTCAATTATATAAATCTGAACGAGTCATAAAAAAAGTTTCATGCGAAACTAATTAAAATAATAATATTGACTTTTTTATGTTCAATAAAAGTAAATGATTCATAATAGCAGACCAATACATCATAAGCGCCGGAATTAGTTTTGATCCTTAAGATTTTAACAAAGTAGTTTAAAATAATTTAGTCCAATAGAAATAAACGAAAAAATTTTACGCTGAAACGATTTTTGCATTTACACGTTAAGGGGTTTTAAAATATAAACAAAAAATAAATCTATCTATAAATCTTATATAATAATAAATCATATACTTTCATGAACATTCATTTTAGATAACAATGTCGTCTTTATAATGACCAAAATGAACAATGAAGAATGATATAATTTCCTCAAAAAGCAAGTCTTGTCATTATTGACGTTTTTATCTAACCTATGTGTGAGATAATAGCTACTTATGTATACAATTATATTTTGATGACACAATGGAATATTCCTTGGATACAGTTGTTTTTTAAATTATTCACTGATGAACTGATCAGTTTTTTCTCTACTTCGCGACAATGAGCATGCTATATACTTTAGTTTTCACTTTGACGGTCATCTTTAGTTCTATCGGTGAATATAATAATATAAGTTTATCTATAGTTCTTATTATATTTTCGATACTGCATATGTACGTGTACGGCTATTTCTCAGGCATTTAGAGCGAACCTAAAGTCTCTCTTGCCTGCTTATAATCATTGAATAGCTATTTGCAAATTTGCATTGCAAGAAGCAGATATCTCTTTTTCCGGTATCATTTTTTTCGCGTCTTTTTTTTCTGAACAGGATAATTTCATGCTTTATTATTAATACAAAGACAACGATTCTGGGATTCACCCATTGGTAACATCTGTAACTTTTTTTTAAATGATACTTTGCTTTTATAGTGTATGACGTCAGTCATCATGATTGACAAGCAACACTTAAGCGCGGTTCCTATGATTCATTCTCAAACATACACTCACTAATAATGTCCCTCTTCCCCGCCAGTAGCCAGCCAATATCACTACGACTTATTAAAAAGAGAGAGAAATTAGGCATAACACTGGCGTAACACAATCAATGATTCTGTATCTTCAACTAGATATAACTCAGTTAAAAAAAATTCATACGGCTGAGACAAGTAAAACAATCTGGACTAGAAACTTTGATAATTAAAATCAGAGGATGCTACTTATCGATTTGGCGATTCACTTCAATGGCGAAGAGATTATATATTTTGTAGACGATTCAGGCGATTCGCGGTTATCCGCAAGATGACAGCCGATCCAAATCAACGAGAACCATGAGAATCCTAAGATCACATCAAAATCGTTTGTTTGTAGAATTGATAGGTTTTGGCAATTTATCCTTCAAATTTGCACCAATCTAACGAACTGAAGGGAATGATCAAACCACGCGTATATTATAATAGTTATAAAACAACTACGGTGAAAACACAGAATATTTTCGTTGTTTAAACTAAATGTTTCACTTTATAAAATTGACAACAGACACTCTAAAGTAGCTGCCTTATTCTAATGCTTCATTTGTTCGGCGTAAACGTGGAACATTTGATATACATAAATTAGATTAACTTCTCTGGCAACGATCTAATCAGTCGAAACGTGATGCCAGGAAATAGAATTTTCCCGTTTCGCTCGAAATTCGAAGGCATAAGCACAAGGATCACAACTGACCACGTGATCTTTTCGTTTTCCGCTTTCTGATCATTTAGGCGCGAATCTTGTGCGAACCAGTATCAATAGTCTTTGAAGATAAACCGCTAAATTAATAGAAGGTATTCGACGTAAATGCTCTAAAAAAGAAAAAATTAATCTTCTATTTCTTTTTGCAGAATGCAGTTCACATGCCGACAGAAATCCTAATAGCGGACGTAATCCTGGTCCCTCCTCTTCTTCGGCTGCTGGCAAACAACATACGCCTGACCAGACTTCTACAGAGGAGTCTCCTTTTCGTTCCAGGTCCAGATCTCCTGATCGCAGCGCCCGTTCTATTAAAGTACTTGGTTATTCACTTGAAAAACTTGGATTTGTTCGGCTTATTCCCCGAACAAATCAAAACGTCCAATTTGAATTTCGGAATTACATTTTTGCAGAGGATGTACCCATTTTTTGGAAAAATGATAGAAAGAGGTTTAGTGTCGTACCAGCCGGAGAACATATAGTTTTATCAACATCCAATGGTGAAATTTTTGCAATAATGGAATATAGCGGGGTTCTTCTTGCAATGTATAGAAGACAAAGAGGTAATGCGAGAATAAAAATGAACATAATAACCAGCGCAATTGAAAACTTGACCCCAGATGAAATTAGGGATTGTCCAGTTGGCATAAGTCACCCAATCTTCCCACAAAGTTTTATTAAAGCTTTTTCAAATCACGATTCGCTGCAGTTCAAATGGAATCCTTATGACGCACTCAATTTTGGTTCTTCTTCTTCTGCCAGACAACATTCCCCTCATCGACCTAAAGAATCTCTTCTTCGTGCCAGGTCTGAGTCTCCTCCTGGCAGGCCTCCTTCTGATCAAGTACTTGGATTACCAATACAAGAGCTTGGATATCTTCGGCTAGTTCCTTACACCAATAAGAACCAACAGTTTGAATTTCGAAGATACGTTTTCCCCGCTGATAAACCAATTAGAATGCGAATAGAACAGAAGAAGTATGTGTTTGATCCAACTACGGAATATATTGTATTATCAACATCTAATGGTGACGTTTTTGCAATATTGGAATATAGTGGAACTCTTTGCGGAATATATAGGTCAGATAGATATAATTCGCGAGTGAAAATCAATATGATAAGCGGCGCAGTTGATAATATGACTCCGGATGAAAAGAGGGATTGTATAATAGGCAAAAATCGCGCAATTTTTCCAAACAATTTTAGTAAATCCTTTGCTGATTTCAATTCGCTGCAGTTCATTTATAATTCTAATAGAGAACGTAATACTGGTTCTTCTTCTTCAGTCAGACGACATTCACCTGACCGGTCTTCTCTTCAGGATCCTTCTGTTGATACCACGCCAAAATCTCCTCCGGGCAGGCCTCCTTCAGATGAAGTACTTGGATATCCACTCGCACAACTTGGATATATCCGACTTATTCCCCGGAAAAATCCGCATCGGCAATTCGAATTTCGAAAATACATTTTTCCTCCTGATAGAGGAATTCTTGTAATGTCAGGACATGGTAAATATGTGTGCATCCCAAACCGAGAATATATTGTATTATCAACATCCAGTGGTGAAGTTTTTGCAATACTAGAGTATACAGGAATTCTTCGCGGAATATATCAGGCAAATAGGCACAATAATAAAAGTCATGTGAGAATAAGAATAAACATGATAATTGGTGAAATTGACCGCATGACCCAACTTGAAATGAAGAAATGCCATGTGGGTAGTCGCTACCCAATCTTCCCACGTTGGTTTAATAAAGTAGTTTCAAATGAAGATTCTCTACAGTATGTGTATAATTAATTCAATGGCAAACAGATAAGCTAAAATATAATATTATTTGTAATCTAATCGGAACAAAATGTAAATAAAAGATTCAAATGTCAATGCATTATGGTTATGAAGGCTTCTTTCCTTTTACCTTTCGCTGATTTACATAAGGGTATAACTCTTTGTCTTCTTCAGATTTTCAAAATTTAGAGAGTGAGCTTTAGCTTATTTGTAATTTATAGGGATTTGACTGTAATTAAAAAATAATAAAAACTTTTACAAGGAAGAAAGAAAAAGGAAACACAAACTGTTGATTTAATTATGGCATAAAAATGTACTGTACATTTTTTAATCTAAATATTAAGATAGCAGCTGATATATATAGTGTATTTTTTTATTGTGCTTCTTTGAAATTTCATGCTAGTGCAAATAATGAACAAATTTTTATTATTTTATATTTTATCGAACACTTGGTAAGCAAGTGTCTTACTCTCATTATCTTTTGGATTTAATGCGCAATATTTTAAGAGATTTAAACATATTTAATGAAATGTATAGGATTTTTGCAAGCTTTAAAGGAAAATTTTCGCGGTTCTACTAGGATTCGATGTTTTGAGAACCTCAAATGATTTGTTGACTAACTAGTAAATATATTTTAATATTATTTTTGTCAGCTGCACACTTTTATTATTATTGGTTCGCAAATGCTGAAATCTACCTTAACAGCTTTTAATCATAGAAGAATAATGTGCGCGACGAACTAGTGAGTAAAATTGATAGAAATATGAGGATCTTCAACAAATAACTGCAAAACTTCTAAAAATTTATTTTCATTTGATGTCGTATCATTAAAGCGCTAAATTGTACGTATTACAGTACTTTTAGAAATTCCATTATTTTGTGCTCAAAAATTGTCGTTAAATAATCGCTGCGCTGATTTGCAGCCTCTGCAATTTTGAATAACTACGGTTAAGGAAAAATTTATTAAACGAAAAAAAGGACCCCGTACAATTTAAATTACACAGTGCACAGAAATCTGTGTATTTACAAGTAGTACTTTATAAAATTGCGCTTGAAAAGAAAATCAATTGACACCTCAGAAATCGTACTGATGTCTCAAATTTGTAGAAACTACATTTTTACTAACTCACATCGAGTTTTTGTTTTGGGCGGACGTTTGACTACCCATATTTTTATTACTTTAGATTAAAATCAGAATAAAAATCCTAATTAACGTCCAATAATCAAGTTAATAGGAAGAATTCCCAAAAATAAAATCAAGAATCCAAGGTCCAAATCTAAACAATCACCATAAAATATGTCCATTGCACTCTGACAACAAATTCCTCCTTTTGCCTAAAAAAGAAAATAATATTCTTCTTTTTTCCTTTGGACGAAGGCAAAAAAGAGGAAAGACAAATGAGAAGACTAACAACCAAAACATCTTCTATTTTTGAAAAACAAAATTTATATATAAATAATTTATTTTTTATTTCTTCGTCTTTTTTGTTTTTATTATCAAACCACAAAAAAATTAAATATAATGACCAACGTTTCTTCTCATTTTCATTTCCTCTTTTTTATTTTTATTTAAAGGAGAAAGCTATTTTTCTTTTCTTTGTCAGGGAAGAAGAGGCATTTTTTGTTTTTCTCAAATTCCAATGGGAATGTTTTATGTGATTGTCCAAATTTGGCCGATGGATTCTTGACTTTATTTTCAAGAATTATATTGATTGAATTGGTTGTTGGAAGTTGATTAGGATTTTAAATTTGATTTTAATATAATGTAAATGTCTTCCATTTTAATTTAGCTGACTTTGACCCTCAATACATTCTTGCAAGATAATTTGGGGCAATACAGATGCATTTTCAACCATATAGTTGAGCCTAAACAAATCAAATAATTTTCCGTCAGGCAGGTGGAGTTTCAAAAAAGAGTTTAGCTTTTAATTAAAGAAGACAAGTTTTATCAAAAATATTTAATTTTTCAATAAAATACTTGAAAAGTGTTATATTCTTGCAATTTATATCATTTAATGGAAAAGGGAAAAAGCTTTTCCAAAACAGGAAAAAAAATATTCATTTCTGAAAAAAGGAGAAAAGAGAGAATTGAAAAACAAAACTCAAAAGTAACGACCTAGTGAAAATAAGTCGTCGTTTATTTGCGTCTTGATTCTAAACGTTAAATTATTTAAATAAGGGGAAAAATTCTCACGATTGCTTGTTCCTTATTTAAAATTAATATTTTTATGTAGTTTCAGATGATTTGAAGAATTTTTCTTTTCACCCACTTTTGTTGTTACTCACATAGTTCAAATAGCTTTTTTAATTGAATTTATTCATCTTCTAATTATGAACAATTTTCTTATTAATATCTTGACAGCTGAAAAAAAATGTTTTATTCTTTCAAAAGCATTTTCGATTAATAAACTTACCAGCGAAAGCAAATCTTATCACTATGAACGTTTTAATCTAATTTATGTGTAAGATAATGACTTCTTATGTATACAATTATACTTTGATGACACAATCGAATATTCCATGGACACAGTTGTTGCTCAAATTATTCAATAATAAACTGATCAGTTTGTTCTCTACTTCGTGACAATGAGCATGCTATATACATTCGTTTTCACTTTGACAGTCATCTTTAGTTCTATTGGTAAATATAATAATATAATTTTATCTATATTTCTCTCTTGCCGTATCATTTTTTTTGCGACGTATTTTTCTGAATAGGATAACCTCGTGCTGTTATTATTAATATAAATACAACGATTATGGGATTTACCCATTGGTAACATCTGTTAATTTCCTTGAAATAATACTTTGCTTCTCCAGTGTATGACGTGAACAATCATGACGTGATGGATATACGTGGCCATTATAAGCCTATGAACTTGAAAAGCTGCACGTAAGCACGGTTCCTATGACTCATGCTTATACATACACTCACTAATAATGTCCCTCTTCCCCTCCAGTAGTCAGCAAATAACACTACGACTGATTAAAAAGAGATAAAAATATGGCATAACACTGATGTAACACAATGAATAGTTCTATTTTTTGAACTAGCCTTGATTCACTTTAAAAGATTTATACTAATTAATTGTTTAACTTGGATATAAATAATTCACAGTACTACGAAAAATACACGTATACTATCACACATTCAAAGTAAATCTAATAACGGTATTTATGACACCAAATATTAAAAATCTAGCTGACATGGTATGGTAAAAATTAATGACCCGTAGTCCATAGATGAGATCGACTGAGACTCACTTCGTGATTCACTTCGATGGCAAAGAAATTATATATTTTGTCGACGGTTCGGACGATTGGCGTTTATCCGCAAGGTGACATCTGAGTCAAATCAACGAGAAACATCAGAATCCTAAGATCGCATCGAAATCTTTTCTTACGTAGGATTGATCGGCTTTTGCCATTTATCCTTCAAATTTCCACAGTTAAACGAACAGAAGGGAATTATCAAATCACACGTAGATTTTAATAGTTATGAAACAACCAAGGTAAAAACACACAATATTTTTGTTGTTTAAAGTAAAGGGTTCACTTTATAAAATTGCCACAGACGCTCTAAAGTAACTACCTTATTCTGATGCAAAATTTACTCGGCGTAAACGTGAAACACTTAATATACATAAATTAGATTAGCTTCTCTGGCAACGACCTGATCAGACGAAACGTGAAGCCCCGAATGAGGATTTTCCCGTTTCCCTCAGGTTTTCCGTTTTCCCCAGGTGTAAATAACACATCTTCTTTTAAGAAATATGGTGTTTTAGTACTTTGGGCCCGTGTAGCGCGTCCCCAAGTGCATGGAACAATTGGAAAACCAGACTTCCCCAAAGGGAACGTATTTTTCACTCTTGGAGCATTGATTATACCTTGCGTTCTCAAAGAACCAATTTCAGAAACCCTGAAGTGCTGTAAAAACAAGACAATCCAAGCGAAGTTTTTTTACATGTAGGGTCGTTGCTTAAATTTGTGCCCTTGATGAGAAAACTCCAGGAAACTTAATGTCCTGTACTGTAAAAAACGTCGTTGAGGAACTTACCCTAGGGGCTTAAAAGTACTGAATAAACCAGATCTCATTGAAGACGGTACTTTCTTCGTACCCAGTGCAGAATCTAAAATGCAGAACATCAAGATAACGATAAGTTTTCTCTAAAAGTTCCTTTAAATCTTAAGAATTTTGGGAAATATGCTGCTTCCTAATTTGGTGCAGGCTTTGACGTGGCTAGCATAATTTTCTTGAAAAAGGTGTTCGCATTTATGGTCGGATCGTCAGTCTAGCACCCGCAGAGCGCAACTGCTTTCGGGAAGGCAGGCTGAGTTAGTTTGTAGAAATTTGTTTAGAATTTATTTATGAAACCTTCAGGTGCAATTTTAACATGTAATTTCTGCACAACGCCTTGCGTAGTATTTTTCTATATTAGAAAAAATTAGAGTTGAATTTTAAATTACAAGATAAATTTTTAACAGAATAGTTAATCGTATTATAATCTAGTGGAATTTTCAAGAAAAGTAGACAAATCGTCATCAAAATAATGTAATTTTTGGAGAAAATGAATTATTATTGAACAATACTTCCGAAATTTTTGACGTGATAAAAAACATTTAAAACCCAGAACGACATTTTCTACAAAACACTCGAATTTTGAAAAAATCATGGAAAATGATTTGCTAAGCATTTAATTAATATTCATTAACTTTATAAACTGAGTAAAAATAAATTTGCTAAAAAATTAGACATATTCAAAATCGTACGTTTAATGTAGTAAGAAGCTATTATATTTTAAGAATTATTTAGCACAATTTCGATTGAATCTTCAGAAAGATGGTGTCTGCTAAGAAACCGCGACTTCAGCAGAAGGTATTAGAGATAACTGCTCTTAAAAGTAATAAAATAAATCTTCTATTTCTTTTTGCAGAATGCAGTTCACATTCCGACAGGAATCTTCATAGCGGACGTAAACCTGGACCCTCTTCTTCTACCGCTGCTGGCAAACAACACACGCCTGACCAGACTTCTACAGAGGAGTCTTCTGATCGTTCCAGGTCCAGATCTCCTGATCGCAGCGCCCGTTCTATTCAAGTACTTGGATATTCACTTGAAAAACTTGGATTTATTCGGCTTATTCCCCGAACAAATCAGAACCTCCAATTCGAATTTCGGAATTACATTTATGCAGGTGGTATACCCATTTTTTGGAAAAGAGATAGAAAGAGACTCACTCTCGTACCAGCCGAAGAACATATAGTATTATCAACATCCAATGGTGACATTTTTGCAATAATGGAATACAGTAGAGTTCTTTTTGGAATATATAGAAGACAAAGACTTCATGTGAGAGTAAAAATGAACATAATAAGCAGCGAAATTGAAAACTTGACCCCTGATGAAATGAGGGATTGTCCAGTTGGCAGAAATCATCCTATTTTCCCACAAAGCTTTATTAAGGCCTTTTCAAATCACGATTCGCTACAGTTCAAATGGACTCCTCGTGGCGAACGTGATGCTGGTTCTTCTTCTTCTGCCAGACAACATTCACTTCATCGAGCTTCTACTCCTGAAGAGCCTCTTATTCGTGCTAGTTCCGAGTCTTCTCCTGGCAGGCCTCCTTCTGATCGAGTACTTGGATTTACAATACAAGAGCTTGGATATATTCGGCTAGTTCCTCACAACAATAAGGATCAAAAATTTGAATTTCGAAGATACGTTTTTCCTACTGATAAACCAATTAGAATGCGAATAGATCAGAAGAAGTATGTGTTTGATCCAACCACGGAATATATTGTATTATCAACATCAAATGGTGACGTTTTTGCAATATTGGAATATAGCGGAACTCTTTGTGGAATATACAGGACAGATAGATTTAATTCGCGAGTAAAAATAAATATCATAAGCGGCGAACTTGATAATATGACTCCTAATGAAAGGAGGGATTGTCCAATAGGCAAAAATCGGCCAATCTTCCCAAACAATTTTAATAGAACTCTGGCAGATTTCAATTCGCTGCAGTTCAATTATAATCACAATAGAGAACGTAATCCTGGTTCTTCTGTCAGAATTCATTTACCTGACCGGACTTCTCCGCAGGAGCCCCCTCTTGAAGCCAGGGCCAAGTCTCCTTCGGGCAGGCCTCCTTCTGATGATGTACTTGGATATCCGCTCGCACAACTTGGATATATCCGGCTTATTCCCCAGACAAATCCCGATCAACAATTCGAATTTCGAAAATACATTATTCCTTCTGATAGAGGAATTCTTGTAATGTCAGGACATGGGAAATATGTATCCGTGCCAAAACGAGAATATATTGTATTATCAACATCCAGTGGTGACGTTTTTGCAATATTAGAGTATACAGGAATTCTTCGCGGAATATATAAGGCACATTTGACAAATAATTGGAGTCATCTGAGAATAAGAATAAACATGATAATTGGTGAAGTTGACCGTATGACCGAATCTGAAATGAAGGAATGCCATGTAGGTAGTCGCTACCCAATTTTTCCACGTTGGTTTAATAGAGTAGTTTCAAATGAAGATTCTCTACAGCACGTGTATCATTAATACAATGGCAAACAGATAAGTTAATATATAATATTCGTTGTAATCTGTAATCAAATAAAAATGAAAATAGAATATTTAAATTTCAATGCATTATGGTTACGAAGGCTTTTTTCCTTTTACCTTTCACTAATTCCCATGAGGGCAATACAGTTTGTTTTCTTCAGATTTTCAAAATTTAGAGAGTAAGCTCCATCTAATTTGTAATTCATAGGGATTTGATGAAAAATTTTAAAAGGAAGAAAGATGAAGCAAACACAAATTGTTGATTTAAATACACTTCGTAAAAGACTGACTTACTTTTATTATCTTTCGGGTTCAATGTGCAGGGGTGTGCACAAGCAAAAAATTATTGATACCTGATATTATTTTCCATTGAAAAATTATAACGTCAAACAAAATTGTAATAGTATTCTGGATTATTCTATTTTGAATTAGTAGTTTGAAATAAAAATGACTTGCTTTTGTCGAAAATCTATCTCTCAAGTTATTTACAAAGATTTCTTAAAATTTTTCACGATTATAGAAAAAGCAACTTTGTTATGATGCAAATAGTTTACGAGATTTGGACATATTTAATGAAATGTATAGGATTTTTGCAAGCTTTGAAGGAAAACATTCGCGGTTTTATTAGGATTCGATCTTATTGCAGGTTTTCTTCAGAGTTACAATAGCACCTGTAGTGGCAAATTGTATCCATAAGACATTTCAAATATCCGATTTCGTCAACTTATCCAGTTTCGAAGTTTAACATTTTAGTTTTTTCATTAGAAATTGTGCACACAAATAATTGTATTAAAATGTAGTTGCTTATAAAATTGCTATTGAAAAGCAAATTAATTAAAACCTCAGATATCCTACTAAGGTCTAAAATTTGTAGAAACACGTTCATGGGCAGAATTTCCAAAAACAAAATCAAGTATCCAACGACCAAATCTGGAAAATCAGCGTAAAATGTACCTACTGCAACCTGAAAAAATTCCTCGTCTTGCCCAAAAAATAAAAGAAAAAGAACTTTTACCTTTGCAAAAAAGCAAAAAAGAGAAATGAAAAATGAGAAGACTAACCACGAAATCTCTTTCCTTCTATCTTTTAATAAAATTTCATAAATAAATAATTTTTTTTTATTATCTTGTTTTTATTATCAAACCACAAAAAAACTTTTTTCAATATAACCACCAACGTTTCTTCTCATCTTTTCCATCTTTTTCTTTGTTTTTCTTTTTTACGGAAGAAGAACAATTTTTTTTCAGATTCCAATGGGAACATTTTATGCTGATTTTCAAAATTTGTCTGTTGAATTCTTGACTTTATTGTCAGGAATTCTGTTTATTAACTTGATTATTGGACGTTGATTAGGATTTTAAGTTTAATTTTCTTCTCGTTTAATTTTCTTCAATTTTAATTTAGCTGACTCATTCTTGGGTACCAGGTATAGAGCATCATGGTGTCGTTGCTGTTTTTTAAAGGATTTTCAACATTTTGGGGCTTTTTACATACAATAGGGTAAAATATATAATATGCATGAGATAGAAAATTTAATTATTAGTTTGAAAAGGTCAATTTGAAACAAAAAGATAATTTTGAGGCAATAAAGGTGCATTTTTAAATAGATAATTGAGGCTAAACAAATAAATGAATTTTCCGACGGGCAGGTGGAGTTTCAAAAAAGGAGTTAGGCTTTCAATCGGAAAATACGAGTGGTTATAAAGATATTTAATTTTTTAATGAAATACTGGAAAAGTATTATATTCTTGCAGTTTATTTTATTTTATCGAGAAAGGGAACATTTTTTTCAGAACAGGATAAAACATGCATTTCTGAAATAAGAGAAAAGAGATAATTTAAAAAAAAACTCAAAAGTATCGAACCAGTGGAAATAGGTCGTCGTTTATTCGCGTTTTTATTTTAAAATTTAAATTGTTTAAACAAGCGAAAACTATCTTAATAGCTGCAAAATATAATCTTTTATTTTTTATAAAGCATTTTTGATCAATAAAATTAGCTGCAAAAACAAATATTATCACTATTTACCGTTTTTATCTAATCTATGTATGAGATAATGATTACTTATGCACACAATTATACTTTGATGACACAATGGAATGTTCCTTGGATACAGTTGTTATTCAAATTATACACTGGAGAACTGATCAGTTTTTTCTCTACATCGTGACAATGAGCATGCTATATACTTTCGTTTTCACTTTGACGGTCATCTTCAGTTCTATTGGTGAATATAATGATATAATTTTATCTATAGTTCTTATTATGTTTTAGATACTGCACATGTAAGTGTACGGCTATTTCTCAGGCATGTGGAGCGAACCTAAAGTCTGTCTTGCTTACTTATAATCATTCAATAGCTATTTGCGAAATTTTTATTGTAAGAGGCAGAGATTTTTGATACGGTATAATTTTTTTCGCGTTGTATTTTTCTGAATAGGTTAACCTCACGGTGTTATTATTTATAAAGACAACGATTCTGAGATTCACCCATTGGTAACATCTGTTACTTTCCTTGAAATAATGCTTTGCTTCTTCAGCGTAGGACGTCAAGAATCATGACGTGATGGATATACGTGGCCATTATAAGCCTGTGAACTTGAAAAGCTGCACGTAAGCACGGTTCCTATGACTCATGCTTATACATACACTCACTAATAATATTCCTTTTCCTCTCCAGTAGCCAGCAAATAACAATAAGTCACATTAAAAAGAGAGACAAATATGGCATGACAATGATGTAACATGATGAATGGTTTCATATTCTGAACTAGATATAATTCAGTTTAAAAGACTTATATGAATTAATTGTTTTCCACAAGTTTAAGGAGCAAAAGGGAATTATCAAATCAAGCGTAGATTATAATAGTAATGAAACAATCACGGTGAAAACACACAATGTTTTCGTTTTCTAAACTAAACGTTTCGCCTTATAAAATTGACAGCAGGCACTCTAAAGTAGCTGCCTTATTCTGATGCTTCATATGCTCGGCGTAAACGTGGAACATTTGATATACATAAATTAGATTAGCCCTTCTGGCAACGATCCAATCAGTCCAAAAGTAATGTCAGGAAATAGGATTTTTCCGTTTCGCTCAAAATTCGAAGGACGATGCGCTTCACATACGCTCATATAATGTTATTCACTCTTGAAGTATTGATTATATCTTGCGTTCTCCAAGAACCAATTTCAGAAACCGTTAAGTGCTGTAAAAACTAGACTTTCCAGCAGCAGAAGTTTTTTTACGTGTAAAGCCATTGCTTAGTTTTGTTTCCTCGAGGAACAAACTCCAGGAAACTTAATGTACTGTGAAAAACCGGTTTTCTTGAGGAAGTTTCGTTTTCTTACACCTGGAACATGTACCTTAACACAATAGTTAATCTTTTTATAAAGTATTGGAATTTTCAACCAATGTAGATGAATCGTCAAGAACATAGTGTAACTTTTGAAGAAAATGTATTACTATTGAACAATTTTTCCTGAATTTTCAGTGCGATAGACAAGTTTAAGGAGAAAATCATAAATTTTCTCGAAAATGGATTTAAAAAATGTAGTTTTTAATGCGTGATGATTTTAATATAGAATAGGATCATTTTTTATGCCTACAAAAATAATAAATTTATTTTCAATATAATTAAAAAAAATAAATAAATTTAAAATACTGTTCCTTGACATCCTAATTAATTTTAACCGAAAACGTAAGTATTTCTTGACTCTATCAAACCGCGAATTAAGTAGAAGGTATTCGACATAAATGTTCAAAAAAATAAAAAATAAATAATCTTCTATCTCTTTTTGCAGAATGCAGTTCACATGTCGACAACAATCCTCATAGCGGACGTAATCCTGGTCCCTCTTCTTCTTCGGCTGCTGGCAAACAACATATGCCTGACCAGACTTCTACAGAGAAGTCTCCTGATCGTTCCAGGTCCAGATCTCCTGATCGCAGCGCCCGTTCTATTCAACTACTTGGATGTTCACTTGAAAAACTTGGATTTATTCGGCTTATTCCCCGAACAAATCAGAACCTCCGATTTGAATTTCGGAATTACATATCTGCAGCTGGTGTGCCTATTTCTTGGAGAAAAGATCGAAAGAGATTTATTCCCGTACCGCCCGAAGAACATATAGTATTATCAACATCCAATGGTGATATTTTTGCAATAATGGATCATAGCGGGGTTCTTTTTGGAATATATAGAAGACAAAGAGGTGATGCAAGAGTAAAAATGAACATGATAACCGGCGAAATTAAAAACTTGACCCCAGATGAAATTAGGGATTGTCCAGTTGGCATAAGTCACCCAATCTTCCCACAAAGCTTTGTTAAAGCTTTTTCAAATCAGGATTCGTTACTGTTCAAATGGAATCCTAATTGCGAAAATCGTCCTGGTTCTTCTTCTTCTGCCAGAAAACATTCACCTCCTCGAGCTTCTACTCCTGAAGAATCTCTTGTTCTTGCCACGTCCGAGTCTCCTCCTGGCAGGCCTCCTTCTGATCGAGTACTTGGATTTACAATACAAGAGCTTGGATATCTTCGGCTAATTCCTTACAGCAATATGAACCAAGAATTTGAATTTCGAAGATACGTTTTTCCTACTGATAAACCAATTAGAATGCGAATACATCAGAAAAAGTATGTGTTTGATCCAACCACGGTATATATTGTATTATCAACATCCAATGGTGACGTTTTTGCAATATTAGACCATAGTGGAACTCTTTTTGGAATATATAGGACAGATAAATATAATTCGAGAGTAAAAATAAATATGATAAGCGGCGCAGTTGAGAATATGACTCCGGATGAAAAGATGGATTGTCTAATAGGCAAAAATCGTCCAATCTTTCCAAACAACTTTAGTAAATATTTTGCAGATTTCAATTCGCTGCAGTTCGTTTATAATTCTAATAGAGAACGTAATCCTGCTTCTTCTTCTTCGGTCAGACGACATTCACCTGACCGGTCTTCTCTACAGGAAGCTTCTGTTGATACCACGCCAAAATCTCCTCCAGGCAGGCCTCCTTCTGATGAAGTACTTGGATATCCACTCTCACAACTTGGATATATCCGGCTTATTCCCAGCATAAATCCGCGTCGGCGATTCGAATTTCGTAAATACATTTTTCCTTCTGATAGAGGAATTCTTGTAATGTCAGGACATGGTAAATATGTGTGCATCCCAAACCGAGAATATATTGTATTATCAACATCCAGTGGTGACGTTTTTGCAATACTAGAGTATACAGGAATTCTGCGCGGAATATATGAAGCAATTAGGGAAAATAATTGGAGTCATACCAGAATAAAAATAAACATGATAATTGGTGAAATTGACCGTATGACCGAATTGGAATTAAAGGAATGCCATGTAGGTAGTCGCTACCCAATCTTCCCACGCTTTTTTAATAAAGTATTTTCAAATGAAGATTCCTTACAGTATGTTTATCAATAATTCAATAGCAGACAGATAAGCTAAAATATAATATTTGTTTGTAATCTTTAGTCATATAAGAATGAAAATAAAATATTTAACTGTCAATGCATTATGGTTATGAAAGCTTCTTTCCTTTAACCTTTTGCTAATCCCCATAAGGGTATTAGAATTTGTTTTCTTCTGGTTTTTGAAATTCAGAGGGTGAAATTTAGCGTATTTGTAATTTATAGGGATTTGACTCTAATTAAAAATCAACCCAAAATTTTAAAAGAAAGAAAGAAGAAGCAAACAAAAATTGCTGATTTAATTATTTATAAAAAATTTACTTTTAATTTTTTAATCTAAATATTATTAAATACAGCTGATATGCATAGTGTATTTTTAAATTGTTATTCTTTAAAATTTCAGGCCAGTGCAAATAGGGAACAAATTTTCATTACTTTCTAGTTTTTCGAACACTTAGTAAACAACTGTCTTACTCTCATTAACTTTTGTATTCAATCGAAAAGTTATCGATGATCAATGGCAAAATGGAAATTTTCATTTATTATGTAATCGAACGCTGGTAGATATAATTTAATAAAGAAAATTAAGGATCTTCTGGAAATAATTCATGAGGACATTACGTATTTATTTAAACAAGGTGCATTTATATGTTACCGTAGGCATGAACTTGCCCATGTCCTTCAAGCTCTTTTAAGCTCAACGTTTTTTATATAGAAGCTTTCTTATTTGACGCCAGCAATCGAAAGAGTGGGAAATTTTGCATTAAAAAATGTACAAATAAGGTCTATCAAATATGGAAGGGAGATGAACTTAAAATGACCTTGAAGGACATGGGCAAGTTCATGTTTGAAGTCAAATTTAAATGCACCTTGCTAAAATAAAGGATAGAGAATTATTTCTAACGAAGTGCAGAGACGAAAATCATGAGCCTTTCTCTTTTATTTGAATTTTACCCCAGAAATGTAACACAATTCTAATTTAATTTAATGCTAATTTAAGCTTTAAAATGGCTTTATTTTATATCTCAGAGTATTTCAATTTGCTCTCGGTCTCTAAATGTATTTCAGTAAAATTGTATTAGCAGTGATCATTTCCCATTTCCCCTATCGCTAATTTAAGCTCTAAAATGTTTTTGTTATATATCTTAGAATATTTCAATGTGCTCTCAGTTTCTCAATGTATACTTGAAATTTAATTTTGCTATCGGTTTTTCGATGTTACTTTAAAATTGCACCGACAGATATTATTTCCCCCTTTCCGCTTTTAAGTCTTTTCCCCTTTAGAATTATATTTCACTCGAGCCTCTTCCTAATTCCTATTTCCTAATTCCTAAATTGGCGAAATATGAAGATTATATGAACTGTAGTATGATATAATCTTTATTGAAGTCATGGTTCATGTCATTGTGAATGTGCACCTAAATCCTTCTAAAATAATAATAATAATAAATCAACTTTAATTATCATTTTAAAATCGAATTTTGCCAATTCATTAAAACCCGACTCCTCTACCATTACCCACTCTTGTTTAGAGGCTAAGCCAACCATTAAGTTCGAGTTAAAGTTGCTTATAGTTATGTATACTCTTATCCCTATTGTCGATTATCGCCCGTGCCCCTAAGTGAGAAATTTTAGACATTAGAAATTGTGGGGGTTTAAATTAAGAATTTCGTATTCCTGGCCCGTAAAGGGTCACGTTTTTAGTTATTTTGTGCTTTTGTAAACATTTTAAGTTATCTTGCTTTTTAAAGTGTAAAGTGTTTTTCTACAATCTGTCCCAAGAAAGGACTGGCGCCTGGCTTAAAGTGGCTTGTTTTTAAAGTAGTAATTATGTAGGAAAGGGCAGTTTGTGTGCGACTGAGAGAAACCCAATGTTTTATGAGAAGAGAGAAAAAAAGTGACATTACAATTTGACGCCCAATGTGGGGCCCACAAAGATAAAGTGGTCCTCATAATTGGCGAAATTCTGAAACTTACTTCAAAATTAATACTTCTTTTAATCTTACTTTAAAATCTCGTTTTCATACATAAGGCATCGTTAACTTTATAATCTGTTATTATAAAGATAGTAGGCTCTAATCGCCTTGTATACAAACAGTTTTGTCATCGATACTTTTATTTCTCATATACATTTAATGTTCACACGAGCAATAATTATTGAATACCGTTGTAGCACTTTCGAAGCTTTATTCCCCTGTTTCTTTTATTATCGACCCTCCTTTGCAAAATAATAACCATTTAGGAGTGCAACTGAAGTGTGTGGTTTTGTGGTTGTAGGCAGAACATCTACACATGCATGGTGGAAAGATAAAATCCGTTCAGCCAGTCGTGAAAAGAAAGAATCCTACCTAATGTTTTTAAACAAAGACAAAAAGAAAATAGTTAAGCGAGTGGTCAAGGAAGCTAAAAACTGCTTTATAAAAATATTAAGGGAAGTAAAAGTACAGAGTTTGGCAGCATGAGAAATATCAAAGGTGAAAGGCTATATGATATAGATGGTATAGTAGACGCTCTGAGTGGTTTTTTTTTGTACAGGAAAGGAAAATCTTCAAAAAGACACCCAGCTGGAGGCTCGGTAGTGTGTCATTTTTGCTTACTCAAACCCTTTCTCTTCTCTGCCTACCTACGTCTCCGGAAACCGCTTTCGCATTACTTCAGAGACATAGTCTTACTTCCCAAGTAAGTCCTAAGTAGTCCTACTTCAGGACCAATACGTTAAAGCGGCGCTCTCCATCTAGGATATTATTCGTCCTTCGAATCAACTTACTCATTCATCTGCAGTACCCTATATTAGGTGTTTAGTTTCATTCTTTTCCGGCTCTACTTTAGTCGTTCTTCTTCTTTTTTTGCAATTACCTTTTTCACGATTAAACAAAAAAATATGTGTTTGATCACAAAATTGTTCAAAGAAATTTTTGAGACATTTTTGAGGTTAACAATTGTATGCAATATAGTTGACCTCATATTATTCTAGTTTTTCTGACGAATACACAGACACCAGACTGAACCAATTTCCAGGTGTAAATAACACATCTTCTTAATAGAAGTATGGTGCTTACAGTACTTTGGGTCCCTACAGTAAGTTACCAACTAAAGAAAACCTAAAGTACTGGAAAAACTAGACTTCCCCAAGGGGAGTGAGTTTTTCACTCATGGAGCATTGATGATATGTTGCATACTCGAAGAATCAATTCCAGAAATCCTGAAGTGCTGTAAAAACAGGACTTTTCGAGAAAAGACTTTTTTTACACCTAGGGCTGTGGCTTAGTTTTGTGTCCTCAACGAGCAAAATCCAGGAAACTTAATTTAAGGTAAAAACAGGTTTTTATGAAGAAGTTTCGTTTTCTCACGTCTGGTACATGTGTACGATCTCATGTCACTGAGGAACTTACTCTAAGGGCTCAAAAGCACTGAATGAACCAGAACACCTTCAAGAAGATTTTTTCTGGCCACCTGGTGCAGAAGTTGGAATGCAGAACTTCAAGATAACGATGATCTTTACCTGAAAGTTCATTTAAATCTAAATAATTTCGCGGAGCATGTGGAGCATGATAACCTCAAACCAGCGCCGGATTAACATTTTTCGGGGCCTGGAGCTAAACCTCGAAGGGGCCCTCTTAACGGCCGAGAAAGTCCCAATTTTTATAGAACTTGCTGTAACGTGCGTGAACTTTATTAATTTTATCTAAGGTCAGGGCTGTTTTTCGGAATTCTTCTTCCACGTAGGAAAGAAATTACTTTTTAACAGAATGATAGAATTTCTGAATAAAAAGTTTAATTATTAATTACAAAAAAAAATTTTGCACAAAATAGTTTATTTTTTAAGCAAAGTAGTTGAATCTTGAAGAAAAAAGCATAATTTTTGAAAAAATAAATTAGATTTTAAAAATACTTCTTGAATTTTTAATGTAATAGTTACGTTTGAAACCGAGAGTGGTATTTTCTACAGAAAAGTAGAATTTTAAAACCATTTTAGAATGTTATTTTCGAAACATTTAGTTATTATTTATTAACTGTTTCTTAAGAAAAATAATAATATTATATAACTTGTTCCACACTGTTTTAAGAAAATATGAAATAGAGTATCCTACTTCCAAGATATAGTAATTAAATTTAAATTAGTTGCCTATAGTAGGAAAATATAAAGCAAGATAGAGAAAATGATATATTTCCTTAAAAATGAATTGAAATACGTTCTAAACGTTGTGGCTGAAGAGATTTTGTTTCAAAATACAGTTTCTTCACATTCTAATAAATTTTTACGCAAAACGTAATTTTTACTTGACTTCAATAATGGAGTAAAAATATATTTGCCAAAAAATTGACTATAATAAATGCTGTATGTTTTATGTGGTAAGAAGCTATTATATTTAAGGAAAAGAAACAGTCAATGTAGCCAAACGCATTAGACGTAAATGTTCCAAAAAATAAAAAAATAAATCTTCTATTTCTTTTTCCAGAGTGCAGTTCACATTCCGACAGAAATGCTCATAGCAGACGGAATCCTGTTCCTTCTTCTCCTACTATCAGAGAGCATAAGCCTGAACAAACCTCTGCAGAGGATCCTCCTTTTCGTGCCAGGTCCAGGTCTCCTAATAGGAGCGACCGTTCTATTAAAGTACTTGGATATTCACTTGAACAGCTTGGATATGTTCGGCTCATTCCCCGCACAAATCGGAACATTCAATTTGAATTTAGAAATTACATTTTTGCAGCTGGTATACCAATTTGTTATAAAAAAGATGGAAATAGATTTAGTCCCGTACCGGCCGAAGAACATATGGTATTATCAACAGACAGTGGTTACATATTTGGAATAATAGAATATAGCGGGGTTCTTCATGGAGTATATATGAGAAAAAGAAATAAACCGAGAGTAAAAATAAATATGACGAGCGGTGAAATTGAAAACTTGACCCCCGATGAAATTAGGGATTGTCCAGTAGGCAAAAATCACCCAATCTTCCCACAAAGTTTTGTTAAAGCCTTTTCAAATCACGATTCGTTAGAGTTCAAATGGGAGCCTAATGGCGAGCGTAATCCTGGTTCTTCTTCTGACAGAAAACCTTCACCTCTTTGGTCTTCTGCTCATGATGAGTCTCTTATTCGTGCCAGGTCCGAGTCTCCTCCTGGCATGCCTCCATCTGATCGAGTACTCGGACTTACAATGAAACAGCTTGGATATCTTCGGCTAATTCCTTGCAAAAATCAGAATCAGCAATTTGAATTTCGAAGATACATTTTTCCTACGGATAAACCAATTCGGATGCGAATATGCGAGAAGAGATATGTATTTAGCCCAACCACTGAATATATTGTATTATCAACATGTAATGGTGACGTTTTTGCAATATTGGAATATAGTGGAACTCTTTGTGGGATATATGGAACAGATAAGTATAATTCGCGAGTAAAAATAAATATGATAAGCGGCTCAGTTGATAATATGACTCCGGATGAAAAGAGGGATTGTCCAATAGGCAAAAATCGCCCAATCTTCCCAAACTATTTTAAAAGAGCTCTGGCAGATTTCGATTCGCTGCAGCTCAAATATAGTCCTAATAGCGAACGTAACCCTGGTTCTTCTTCGTCTGACAGGCAACGTTCACCTGACTGGACTTCTCAGCAGAATACCCCTCTAGATGTCAGGTCCAGTTCTCCTCTGGGCAGGCCTCCTTCTCACGAGGTACTTGGATATACACTTGCACAACTTGGACATATTCGGCTCATTCCCCAGATAAATCAGCACCGGCATTTTGAATTTCGTAGATACGTTTTTCCTGCTAATAGAGGATTTCATTTAATGTCAGGCCATGGTAAGTACGTGCCCGTGCCGAACCGAGAACATATTGTATTATCAACATCCAATGGTGACGTTTTTGCAATACTGGAGTATACTGGGATTCTTCGTGGAATATATCACTCAATTAGCAAACACAAATCGGCTCATTCTAGAATAAGAATAAACATGCTAAGCGGTGAAGTTAACCGTATGACCGAATTTGAAATGAAGGAATGCCATGTAGGCAGTTGCTACCCAATCTTCTCACGTTGGTTTGATAGAGTATTTTCAAATGAAGATTCTTTAAAGTAGGTGTATCATTACTTGAACGATAAAAAGATAGGCTAAAATATAATATTCGTCATAATCTGTAATCGGATCAAAATTAAATAAAAGATTTGTAATGGTAAAGTTTTATGATTAGCAAGGCTTATTTCCTTTTACCTTGCGCTAATTCCCAAAGTTCCTACCCATCTGCTTCCTTCTCATTTTAAAAACGTAGAGAGTAAGCTTTATAGTAGGTATAATTTATAGGGTTTTGACTTTATTAAAAAAAACAATCAAAAAAATTTTAATGAAAAAAGATTAAAAAAAACAATCCAAAACTGTTGATTTAATTTTGCCGTAAAAAATGTACTTTGAGTTTTTAAATATAAATATGGCCATTGCAGCAGATATGTGAAATGTCTATTAGAATTTTTATTCTTTAAATTTGAATGCCAATGTAAATAATGAACAAATATTTATTGTTTTCTAGTCCATATAAAATTTAGTAAACAACTGGCTTACTCTCAATGTCTTTGGAATTCAATGCGTAGGGGTATGTCCAAGTAAATGATTATTGATACGTGACATTATTCCTCATTACAAAATTATAATATCAAACAAAATCGTAATATTATTGTCGATTAACAGTTTTTAATCTAATAGTTGGATGATAAAATTACTTGCTTTTATCGACAATCTACCTTTCAAGTTATTTACGAATATTTCGTATATTTTCCAGTGATTATAGAACAAGCAGCTTTGTAATGATGCAAAGATTATAAGAGATTTGAACAGATTTAATGAAATTTATAGGATTTTTAAAGTTTTAAAGAAAATTTTTCGCGGTTCTGCTGGGAATCGGTGTGTTCAAAACTTTAAATAATTTGTTTACTAAATGGTAAATGAATTATAATATTATATTTGTTATTCACACACTTTTATTTTTATAGTTTTGCAAATGTATAAAGCTACTTTAACAGCTTTTACATACTTTTTAGCACACTTTTCTTAGGCCTGAAAAGAACGAACAAGTTCGTAAACTGGAACAATTTATCGGCATGACTTTCTTCGATAAAATAAAAATTATTAGAGTTATAGCATTTTAAAAATCTAAAAAAAAATAAAACAAAATGAATATTTTATGACAAACAACGCACGATATGAAAAAAAGTTAGGAAAAGAAAAACGTTTATTTCTTAAAGCCCGACAAAATTATCACGACAAATTTTTTAATTTTGTCGAAAAGTTGAAAATTCAAATTTTGATCACAAAAAAAAAACCTCAAAAATTCCATTGTACAACTAAACTACGCAAGATAAGAAAAAAATTAATTAACTAAAATCGCGAGCCCAGAAAAGATCTAAAAATTGGTTATTAATCAATTTTCGATACGATGCATCGTTTTTATTTTTAGTCGTGAAAATCAAAAATTAAAAAAAATTTACAAAAATTAAAATTTTGGACAAACGGCACAAGCTATCAAAAAATAAATAGGCAAACGTTGCTCTGGGAAAAAATTGTGCAATCTCATTCTAATTTGTCATGAATAATTTTTGATAGGACACGGAGGTTTGGTTTTCTTTGTAAAAAATCAAATTCAAAATTCAAAAATTCATTTTTTCAAAAAATGAAACAAGCTTAACAATTTGACCTTGAAATGACCTTCAAGATCTTCGTCAAGGTCAAACCCAAGGTCACCATTGCATTCCTGGTTGAAAGTGACTCTAATGGCTAATGTTTTTAGAAAATATTTTACTTGGGGAAATATTCAGCTGCCCCAACTCAGAGAAAAGATTAAGTTGATTTAACAAAAATTTTTGTTGAAACTAAAAAGTTTTGCCGCCTCAAATAAGCATTTGGTTATTTTCAGAAAACGCAACAAATTGATTTGTTTAATTCAAGGCAATTATTTATTTATTATAAGTTCGCAGGGTATTGTTTAGTTCGCCGGTGCAGACAATCTAACCTCAAAATTTTTAATGACCATCATTGATGAAGGAGTCTCAAACAAGTGCATAGAAAAAGCCTTTCTGTCTTTGGTAAAATTTCGGTTTTTTGATTCTGCAAGTGATGCTTTTTAAATGTTTTAATTAATGAGAAAGGGTCTTTATATACATGTTGTAAAGCTGTATATAAAATAAAATATTCAATATTCAATATTCAATCAAATATTTTATTGACCATACAGAAATGTATTTATTTCTTAGATCCAAACAAATTTGTTTTGAATGAACTAACCATTTTTCTGAGTGCTGGAACTTTTTGGATATTCTGTATATCCCGTGACTAATTCTGGTAGAGTATTATACCTTAAGTAAAATTTTTATTGGCGACTGCAATTAGGATTGAAACTGTAAGTAATTTCACTTTATAAATAAGGGATGTGAACCCGGAAAAGCGAAGTTTAAAATCCCATCAAATTTCAACTCTTACAAATCACAGTTGCAATTTAATTATTCTTTTTCTTTTAAGTTAGTAACTGTAATAAGAAACCAGTCAGCATTACTTCAGAATTGCATGAGAGTGATTTTTGATTTTCCGTATAATAATTGATTAAAGAAAAATAATTTTTCTTTGATTCTTTGTAATTGTCTGATTGTAATTTGATTGACATCGTTTTTTAAATTCCATAAATCTTCTAAGCTCTTAAACAATGATTTTCAGGTCTCAAAACTAGATTTCTCTCTGTGCAAAAGAAAACCCCAAAACTCGAAAAGTCAGCGAAGTGTAAACAGGTCAAATGAAGACGTAGAAAAAATGGTATAAGCGCGGATGAACAATAATTCTTCAACGTAATGGAGTGTGGGTCAGCGATTTTTTAAACTGCAAAAAAATAATAGTCTACACTCAGGCATTAAAAAGACATCACTTGACACTTTATTTGTAAAGGAGGAAAAAGTTGGGCTAGCAAATAGCAATCAACCCAAACTCTGTGGTTAAAAAGCTGCATTATACTCATCCACCATCAAATGTTCTCATTGCAATCTGAGAAAAAAGCTGTTCCTAAAAAAGGAGAAAAAAACGTTCTGGTACTCATACTTTGTTTCTAAGGCAACAAAAATTAAAATGCAATGAAATGATACACAGGCACAAAGCTCTTGTCCCGACATCTAAGAATCAAAATCCAAGAATCAAATAAAAGTTTAAAAAACAAAACAAGCCATAATTATTAACAAATATTTTTCTTTCCTCTTTTTTTATGTTTGTCCAGAAAGAAAGGGAAACTTTTTTCTTTTCCATTTTAGAAGAAAATTGTTTCGAAATGGATCATGAGTTGATAGTGATTCACATTGTAGGCAAGGAGTAGGTTTGATTATGAATTAAAGAGCGAAGCAGAATCTCGGTGATCATGATTATGTATCCTCAAGATTGCTGTGTGCTAGAATTAAAGTAGGCAACAGAAGATTATTTGTCATAGCGTGTTACACACCATTTGATGGTCGTCCGAGAAAAGTTAAAGACGCCATCTTGGACACTTTAAATAATAAAATAAGTACTTGCGATCATGGTGAAAGTATAATGATTTTAGGGGATATGAATGGATGGGTGGGCAACAAAGGTCAGGATACAGAGAGGCTACTAGGTAATTTTAGGGATCCAAGAACAAATTACAATGCAGACATATTAGGTGTGTTGTGTTTCAAAAAGAACCTGTATATTACAAATGCTTGTCTTCGGCATTAAATGATCCACATTTACACCTCGTCTAAAGGAAATAGCCCCAGTCTATTAGACTTTGTTGATGCGGATGAAAGACCAAGAGAGCTGGTCAAAGGTACAAGGACCATGAGGGGTTCTGAAGGTAATATTGTTTACTACGAATCAAAATTGAATTATTTACAGAAACTGGAATTACGAAAAGATTTTCAGAACTAGATCAGCGAACGGATAGAAGAGAACCCTTGGAAAACGGTCAAGTTTGACAGCCCTTAGAAGTTCGGAATTTCGGAAAAAAGCGCCATTTAAAAAAACTCTAGAACAATCTAGTCTTGACTCAGACGCTACTCTAACGTTAGCTAGACGTTATCTAGGATCTGTGAGGTTACAATTTGTTCTTCTTGCAGCGAGCTTTCACTTCGTTTTTGTTTTTTATGATTTCGCCACCATTGTGAAGCCGTGCCTTTGGTATGTCATATTAAGAAAGAAAAAGTGCTACGGGAATTTGTTGTAGGCCGAAATAAAAAACAAGTAAATAAATTTTGTTTTTTGAATTGATTTGCAAAAACACTTCAAGATTTTTAGAATATAAACGTTAAATAAAATCATCATACTTACTTTTATTAGGATATCCTGTTTAGGATAGCACGCATATGCATTCTCATTTACGCAGTTACGACATCCAGGCATGTCTGCTGTATATCCGGAAAATTACTTTTGGAAAATTATAAACAATACAGACAAAAAATGTCTCAATTTTTAAACAGAACAATAGCAAACAATACTAGAAATAGCGTGGCGCTAGCGGTGAGAGAGTGGTTGCAGTTCGGCTTGGTGTGGTGTTTGTTTTAGGTTCGAGGGACTGGTTACCCAAAACTTGCGAAAATCAGTCGCTCCGACATGCGGGTGCTATATTTCTCCAAACTGTGCCGCAATTGCTGCGTGTTCAAAACGGCCAGAATATATTTTCCGTTAAAACATTCGGCCTGTTCGGGGTAACGGTTCTCCCAAATCAGTGGAGGCGTTCTACTAAACAGGAGTAGCGCCGTTCGCAGTGTTGCGGGGCAGACATGCACACATACTTATACTTTTTGTCTCTTAGGCACTTTTTCTGTGAAAAAAAGTACCAAGGGAAGAAGTTAAAAAATTTCAGGATGTTTAAAAATAATTTGGTTGTTTAGATAATTGGCGAAATAATTATTCTTCACTATTTTTATTGGATGAGAATCAGAGACTGAGGATATCTTCGTAAAGCTTAGTTCGTCTTTAGACTGTCATCAGATGCAATTTCAATAAGATAGTCAAATATAAAAAAATCAAGGAACTAATTTCCCGCTGAATAGTTGGACTTATAAACAAATAGTTAAGCTTTAAATGAAAGAAAATAAATTTTCAAGAAAATAATTGAATTTTAAGCCAAAGAGAAGACACCAGACTAATCAACCTGAAAAGGAAAATTTTCATCCAAAAGTGTTTATTTTCAGCTACAAATAGTTGAACTACATCGTTGAGTTTTATCCTTGCAGTTTAGTTAATTTAATGGAAAACGGGATAGCTTTTTTGAAAAATAAATTTAAATATTTTTCCTAACGTATTTTTATGTGGATTTTTTGTTTATTTGAATCAGAAAAGAAATATAAATCTAAAAAAGAACGAACTAGTGGAAAAAGTCGTCTTTTAGTCGTGTTTTTATTCAAAAAGTTTAATTTTGTCTAATAAGTGGAAACATTCGCTTGAACAAATTCGGTTTCTCTAAATTTGACTTAAAACACGCTTTTTAATTTAAAAATCAAATTTTATTTGTAAGAAAAGTCTAAAATTAAAAAAGATCGTTTAAATAGTACTATTAATTTTATTTTAAAATTCTCAAACCAAAATATAATATTCTTTCTGATCCAACGTCAGATAAAACTATACGTAACTGGTATTTACTTTACAAGGTAAATAAAATTTTATTTAGTCCCTAATGAATGCTAAAGTAATAATTTAATTTTTATTGTTTACAATAATTAATACTCTATACATGCTGAAATTTAGTTACGTTTATTCTTATTCTTTTTCGGTTCGAACATTTCATTTTATTTAAACAGTTCAAAATAAAGCACACGTATCTTCTCATGCTACTGCTTATTTTTTATTTAATATTAATTTTTGCTATATTTTTCAATTAAATTTGTTTAACATAGTTTGTTCATTTCAGACAAGAATGTCGTCATCCTAATGATAATAATAAAAAATGTAGAATGATATAATTATTGCGAAACCAAATCTTGGCACTAGTAACATCGTTATCTCACATATGTGTAAGATAACGGCTACTTATGAAAATATATTTGTACTCTGATTGACGCAATGGAATATTCCTTACATAGAGTTGTTATTGAAATTTTTCACTGAAGAACTGATCAGTCTTTTCTCTACTTTGTGAAAATGACCATGTTCTATACTTTCTTTTTCACTCTGGCGGTCATCTTTACTTCTATTGGTGAATATAATAATATCATATATATATATATATATATATATCCCTTCCCTGCTTATAATCATTTAATAGCTATTTGTTTCCTTATACTGAAAGAACTAGAGATATTCTTTTTTACAGAATAATTTTTTTCGCGTCGTATTTTTGAAAAGGATAACACCAAGCTAATATTTACAAGTCAAAGCAAACTATTTTGGGATCCTATTTATGAAGCAAAAAATGCCGATATAAGAGCAGTTCCAGGGGTTACCTCGCAATGCACTTGTGATTAAATTAGTCATTGGAAACGTAGATCGTATATTGTAAATTGGTAACGACCGATTGTTGACGCTGCGACACACTAAAACCTGGCTATGTAACAACGTGGGCCAGCAGTTTTTTCACTTAATAAATCAAACGCTCGTAAGTCGCCGTTATTTTGTACCTGGAAACTTGAAAATTGATACATAAGTTCGGTTTCTACGAATCGTACTTAAAAAATATACTCACCAACAATGTCCCTCTCCTCCTCTTCAATGCATAAACTGCTATTCAGCTTACAATAAACGACATGAGAAAATTATACAGAAGTCATTCTGTAGAAATAATATTATCTTACTTGTTCCACATTGTTTACAGAATAGCAGAAAAATGTAAAACAAAGAAAGAAAATTATAAATTTCCTTGATTGCGGATTTAAAAATCAATAAAGAGACAAAACTAAAATACGTTCTAAACGTTCTGAAAAAAATATTTTATTATATTTAAGAATTATTCAGCACCATTTTGAGAGTCTTTAGCAAGCTGGTTTCTTTAGAGAAACAGTGAATGTAGCCAAAGCTATTAGACGTCAATGTTCTGAAAACTAAAAAAAAATAAATCTTCTACTGATTGTTGCAGAATGCAGTTCATATTTCGACAGAATTCCTCATAGCGTACGTAGTCCTGGTCCTTCTTCATCTTCTGCTGCTGGCACACAACATACGTCTAACCAGATTTCTAGAGAGGAGTCTCCTTTTCGTGCCAGGTCCAGATCTCCTGAAAGCAGTGCCCAATCTGTTAAAGTACTTGGATATTCACTTGAACAACTCGGACATGTTCGGCTCATTCCCCGCGGAAATCAGAACATTCAATTTGAATTTCGAAATTACATTTCTGCAGCTGGTGTACAAATTGGTTGGCGGAAAGATGGAAAGAAGCTTACTCCTGTACCAGACGAAGAACATATGGTAGTATCAACATCCAATGGTGATATTTTTGCAATAGTAGAGCATAGCGGGTTTCTTATTGGAATATATAGGCGACAAAGGGGAAATCCGAGAGTAAAAATGAACATGATAAGCGGTGAAATTATAAACTTGACCCCTGATGAAATGAGGGATTGTCCTGTTGGCAGAAGTCATCCTATTTTCCCACAAAGCTTTATTAAAGCCTTTTCAAATTACAATTCGCTAGAGTTCAAATGGGATCCGAATGGCAATCGTAATCCTGTTTCTTCTTCTTCTGCCAGACAACATTCACCTCATCGTTCTTCTACTCCTGAGGAGTCTCTTGTTCGTGCCAGGTCCGAGTCTCCTCCTGGCAGGCCTCCTTCAGATCAAGTACTGGGATTTACCATAAGACAACTTGGGTATCTTCGGCTAATTCCATGCAAAAATCAAAACAAGAAATTTGCATTTCGAAGATACGTTTTTCCTTCCGATAAACCAATTCGAATGCGAATATATGAGAAGAGATATGTGTTTAGCCCAACCACAGAATATATTGTATTATCGTCATCAAATGGTGACGTATGTGCAATTTTAGAATATAGTGGAACACTTTGTGGAATATATAGAACAGATAAGTATAATTCGCGAGTAAAAATAAATATGATAGACGGTGCAATTGATAATATGACTCCGGATGAAAAGAGGGATTGTCCAATTGGCAAAAATCGCCCAATCTTCCCAAACAGTTTTTTTAAAGCTCTTGGAGATTTTGATTCGCTGCAGCCTAATTTCAATCCTGCTAACGAACGTAATTCTGGTCCTTCTTCTTCTATCAGACAACATTCACCTGACCGGACTTCTTGGCCGGATCCTCCGGGCAGGCCTCCTTCTCATGAAGTACTTGGACATACACTTGCACAGCTTGGCTATATTCGACTTATTCCTCATATAAATCCGCACCGGCAATTTGAATTTCGAAGATACTATTTTCCTGCGGAAAAAAATATTCAATTATTGCTAGAAGATGGTAGACATTCATCCGTGCCATTTCGAGAACATATTGTTTTATCAACGTCCACTGGTGACGTCTTTGCAATACTAGAGTATACTGGTGTTCTTCGTGGAATATATAAGCCAGATAGGAATCATACGCGAATAAAAATAAATATGATAAGTCGTAAAGTTGAAAATTTGACCGCATACGAGATGAAGGAATGTCATGTAGGAAATCGCTACCCAATCTTCTCACGTTCGTTTACTAATGTAGCTTCAAATGAAGATTCTCTACAGTATGTGTATTATTAATACAATAGTAAAAAGATAAGCTAAGGTATATTCTCTGTAATTTGTAATCAGATGAAAATTAAACTGAAAGATATTTGATGTCAATTTTATTCTAGTTATTAAGGCTTTTTTTCTTTTATTTTTTACAAATACCCATAAGGGCATTAAAATTTGTTTTCTTCAGATTTTCAGAATGCAAAGAGCGAGCTTTAGCGCATGTATAATTTTGTCTTTTTTAATATAAATATTTCGATTGCCGCTAATATGTGTACTGTCTTTTTGAATTGTTATTCATTTAAATTTCATGACAATGTAAGTAATGCACCAATGCTTATTCTTTTCTAGTTCATCTGATATTTTGTACAAAACTGTCTTATCCTCATTGTCATTTGGATTTAATGAGCAGAGGTGCGGGCAAATGAAAAGTGATAAATAAGTGATATTATTTGTCATGGAAAAATTAAAATACCAAAGAAAATTGTAATATTGTTTTCGATTACTGGTTTTTAAAATAATAGTTTAAGTATACATTTACCTGATTTTATCGAGAATCTATCTTTCAAGTTATTTACAAAGATTTCGTATGATTTCCCGTGATTACAGATGACGATTGCTCCGAATAGGAACATGCGGTGGTTGCTAAGTATATAATCCAATATATATGATTCTTTACATTTTTTGTGAATACATTTTACAATGTGCTTTAAAAGTTTATGCAATTAAGTATCATTTTAAATAATATTGTCTTCGAATAATGCTAGAAAGTCGCGGTTTTTTTAAATATTCAAAATTTTCTTTACTTTTCAAGTAGTTTAAAGTAATGAATGGAATAGGTATGAAAGAAGTAGATTTGATTATGAACGAAAGAATGAATCAGCATCCCGGAGATCATGATTTGATATCTCGAAGATTATTGTAGATTAGAATGGAAATAGGAATCAGTAGATTTTTGATCCTAGTGTCCTACGCATCAAAACATACATCATATACTTTGCATATTTATGAACTTCTGTATGGAGATAGGAGATATAGTAGAAAATAGAAAGAAAGCGATTATCATGTCAATATATAAAAAAGGAAGGAAGATGAAGGCAACTGAGAGCCTCGGTGGCTCAGTGGTTAGACGTTTGGACTTCACCTCAGAGGTCCGGGGTTCGATCCCTGAGCCGGTACCTCTGGAAATTTTTCTATGTACCTTTACCGA
>JAAAKG020144367.1:0-11138 GCA_010014905.2 Druon quercuslanigerum
CGCTCCGCTCGGGCGCTAACTTCGCGCCGTGCCGAAATGGGCCACTTAAGTCACACGTATCGTAATGTACTATTTTGTTAAAAATGTTACAAGATTAAAATGCTGGTATTTGAATATTAATGATCAAGAAAAATGAAAAGTAGTGAGCGTGGAGGTGTCTTAGAGAGGGCATATAATCCGTTACGTAATTTATGTGCGTCCCCTGACGTGTAGCAATCCTGTAGAATTTATAAATGATAATTTCATATGTCTAATTCTAATAATTTGCAGCATTCTGTTGAGGACGTGAGCAACTTCGACGAGGAGTTCACATCCGAAAAACCCCAATTGACGCCTCCAAAGGATCCGCGACCACTCAATGATTTAGAACAAGTACTTTTCAGGGATTTCACGTACATGGCGGACTGGTGCTAACCCCCTATTTTCAGTTTAAAATCATCCCCTCCTCGCACTAGATCTTCGCTTTTTGTCCATCTAGTGTAGTCCTCCAAGTGCACAATGATCTGAACAATTACTTAATCGTCTTCACAACCTTCGTCGATTAACGATTACTTGTATAGTTTTTTTATTTTAATTTTACACTACAATTAGTGCTACTAAATTCGAAAAAAAATCCCAATTTTAAATAGAAATTTACGCTCTAAGCGCTCGTTTCACGGTACGAATTTTTTTTTTAAATTAGGACTCTGAAACGAAGAGGGGAGTAGGACCAAAATGAGATCAAAGCTCTAATTTATTTACATGAGCATCATTTGTCTTGCGACGCATATCATGAAGCATATTGAAATTGAGGTGCCGAATTCTACAGCCTATACATTTTTCTCGCCCCTGGACACTTTGCAAACAAGTTTTGAATTCTTATTTTAATAGTTGAAGCATACCTCCCTACAGTGGATAATCATTAATTAAGAGCACAAATAAAAGAAAAATAATTTATTTTAATTTTAATACATGAACAAATATAGTATCGTAACTAATTATTAAATTAAACTAATTATTTTATATATATTAGTATTTTTAATCAATGATTGTCCAATTTAAGGTTGTTTCCACTACAGATTATCACGTAAACATTTAATTGTTCATCTTTTTTTTTTAACAAAAAAGTTGTAGCTTTTACCGTTTTCCAAGAGAACTTGAAAACCCCTTGTTTTAGAAAACAAATTTGTCTTTTTTCACTTCAACGCGGCATTCTTATAATTTTTCGATGAAATTTATAAGAAATATTATTGATGTTTTTCGACTGGTAGATTACATAATATATGAACATTATTTTATGAAAAAAATCTGAGACATTGAATAAATTATGCATTCATATTTTATAGTATAAATATTTTTTATATGGAAAAAATTATGAAGATTTTTTAAATATAAATTTAATATCTAATTATTTTTTTATAATTAAAGAGGTTAAAATTCTGGACGTTTAGATACTTAAATGTATTAGCAATAAACTTAAATTACATTCTAGATATACAAAAAAAGAAGAAAATTTGTTTTGTTGTACAATTTTATTGGTATTACCAAAATTGTATAAACAAATAAACAGCTTTCCTATTTTTCTACGAAAAAAAAATTTGCTTTCGAATATGTGTTAAATTAGCTTTCTAGATTTATTAAACTTCAAAAAATCGTCAGCACCTAACCATCCAACATTTAGCTCAGTTGTGAATAATTTGACTTAAAAAATAGAAAATTTTCATCGTTTTCTTTTGAAAAAAATCGGTACTGTTTAATATGTACCTAAATAGCTTATCATGGTTACTGCACTCAAGAAAATTGTTAATATTTATGTTTTTTTATAAATAGTTCAATTAAACAAATAGAAAATTTTAATTCATTTTGAACGGAAAATATTTTTCCCGTCTGATATCTATCGAAATAACTTCTCAAGAGTTACTGAACTTCAGAAAATTTTTAGAACTAGAGATTTAGCTTGGTTAAAAATAATTTAAGCAAAAAGAATTAAATGATTAAAATGATAAATTTTCTGAAATTATATACTTCTATGAATATTAAATGGTAAAGAATTTTTCCCACGAAAAAAGGATGACGATGGTCTGTTTGTTGACTTAAATTATTTATAATGAAGCTGAATATTAGACGGTAGAAATAATAATCTTTTGAGTAAGACTAGTGTACTATTTTAATATATATATGAGAAAGTAAAGTTTTTCCACAATAAAAATGTTTTATTTATTAACTTAAATTATTTATAACAAAGCTACATGTTAAGTGTTAACTCTTTTCTGTAAGTTACTAAGTTTGTGATAATTTTTATAAAACTGTTATTGTTGTAACATTTTTAGTACATTTGATTACAAAAATTGGCTAAAGGGTAAAATAAAATAAAAATATATCTACGGTTTTAAAAATAATTCTTAAATTATAAAAAAAAACTTTTGAATCGGTTAAAAATTAAAGGCTGGAAGTTTTTATGTTGCTCAAAATACGCTCAGGCTTATTTTCGTGTTTACTCCTGTTTACTTCAAAAACGGCAAGAGCCACAACTTTTTTGTTCAAAGAAAAAAAAATGGACAGTGAATCCCCACAGTCGATAAAAAATAGACAAAAGCGACCTTAAAAAAGACAGCAAAACTGTTTTCTAAAAGTCGGAGCTGTCGGGTTTACTTTAAAAACGGCAAAAACGACAACTTCTTTGTTCCGAGAAATAGGGCAATGAAATTTCATATAAGATTTTGTAGCGGCAACACCCCTACAGTGGATAATCAGGGTGTCCAGCGATCTTGAAAACATTGAAAACCTGGAATTCTCTTAGAATCTTTCACGGAAACCTTGAATGTGATTTTTTTTAAAACTTTTAAAAGTTTTCTAGGGGTTGATCACTCGGGTTTTGACTGTACATCAGATTTCAAAAGATAAAATAATTTTAAAGGTTTTAACATATTTTTAAGCTTTTATAATGTTTAAAAGGATTTTGAACATTTCAAAAAGATTTCACGGATTTGAAAGTCTTAAAAAGGATTCAAGGAGTTGAAAAAGGCGTACGAGACAAGATTTCAAAGATTTCACAAAGGTTTCGAATATTTCACAAAGATTTTAAAACTTTAAAAAGATGTCAAGGAAAACCTTTTAAAGATTTAAAACGATTGTAATGATTTTAAATTAATATAAAAGGTTTCATACATTTTTCAAAGATTTCAAAACATTTAAAAATTTTTAAACGATTTCAAATTTCACAAGGATTTTAAATATTTTACTGATTTCAATTAAATGCAAAAAATTTCACAAATATTTCAAAGATTTCATAAAAATTTCACAAAGATATCAAATTGAAATATTTCAAAACATTTTGAAGATTTTAAAAGAGTTTAAATTTGTTTCGAAGATTTCAAATGATTTTACAAAAATTTCAAAGATTTCACAGAGGTTTCTAAAACTTCACAAAGATTTTAAAACTTTCAGAAGATGTGAACGATTTTGAAGATTTGAAAAAAGATATAGTAAACCAGATTTCTAAGGTTTCAGAACATTTCAAATATTTCGAAGATTTTAACTAATTTAAAAACTTTAAAAATATTTCACAATGATTTCCAATATTCCAATGATTTCGAACAAATACAAAAGATTTCACAAATATTTCAAAGAATCCATAAGGATTTCAAAAGATTTCGAGAATTTCAAAAAGGATACAGTATGCCAAAATACGAAACGTTTTCAAGATTTTAAACGAGTTCACATTTGTTTAAAAAATTTCAGTAGATATCAAAGATTACAGAACATTTTAAACGTTTTAAAGAATTTAAAAACGTTTTAAGAAATTTGGGAATATTTCTAAAGATTTCAATGATTTCAAACGAACACAACAGGTTTCACAAATAAAGATTAAAGAAAGATTTTAAAAATATTTCAAAGATTTTTAAAAACTTCATAAAGATTTGAAAGATTTCACAAATATTTTCATTGCTTTAAAAGATTTCTAAAGATATAAAAGTTGACAAAAATTTTACTTCATGGATTTCAAAGACTACACACAGATTTATAAATATACCTGAAAATATTTCACAAAGACGACTTATATTCGCAAAAAATGTAGAATTTGTTTATTTATGGTTCTGCTTTCTTTAAAAATTGTTGGCCAAAAAAAAGAAATTCTTCATCTTTTACATGTATAAAAACAGTTATTTAAAGTAAAAAAAAGGAGGCCTGGAAAAACTTGATTTCTTGATCTGGAAAAACGTGGAACGTGACCTTGAATTTTATTCCTAGGAGTCGCTGGACACCCTGATAATACAACCCACAGTATATTTCATGAAAATTCAAGACGTGATATGTGTTAATAAATTAAAATAAACATCATTGTTTTTATGTTTATTTAAAAATTAAAATTAAGAATTAGTTTGAAAAGTATCCGGGAGCCAACGTCTTTTAGTGAGAAAAATATATAAATTGATAGAATCCGGCTCATTAATTGTACTAACCGAATGTAAATCGTAAACCCGACTCTGCTAGTGTGTAAGTTTATTAGCTATCTGTATCTGCGAAGAAAATTGATTATCCTCGAATTATAATTCTGCAATCGCAGCTATTTGACGCGTAAAACAAGAGCTGTTTTAAGCTCTTTGTGAAAGCGTTTAGGATATGATTCCGCAGGAAGTAATCGCAAATCCGAAGCACATCAAAACAAATCAAAATAAATCAGATGTTTGCTCATGCTCATGTGATAATCGAGTAATTCAGAAACGGCGCTCTGTACAAGAAATTATACATTAATGACATTGTTGTTGCGTTTTAAGTATTCAGATTTTAATTAACGGAACATTGTAATTTGTATTAATTTTACAGATTTCTTTGCATTTTAATGATACTCGAACTCCCTTCGATTAAGTAGAAGCGCAGACAATCGTGCCGTATTTCAAGTTCTTCCACGAATTTGTGTTGATAAACAGTTGTTTTTATAAGAAAATCATTCTCTCGAAAAATTCTTGTAATTTCATTCCATGTATTTTCCGAATTTCACTTTCAGAGGCGGATTGCTAATTTTCGTCTCGAGTAATTTCGAAACCTGTAAATAATTCTCTCAAGCTTCTCAAAATGAAATCAGTGCCCTTGAAATGGATTTTGAAGTGAATTTTGATACTTTTTACACGAGTTAATTGAAATTACGATTCACAAGCTTGTGATAGTGTTGGGGCGGTCTCGAATTCCAGTTGCCTTACTTTGTTAATCTAATACTCTTTGGTACCCAGTTTACAATGAAATTTCGATACAGATTTTAACGTTTATAGGGAATGAAACGTGCAATCGTAACGTGCCTGATATTTCTTTTATAAATCCTTGCATGAAATCGTAGTAATCAGTTGAGTTTTTTTTCTCTGAAAAAGCAGATAGTTATAAAACTACAGGGTGGCCGCTGTACCAAGAAATCGAAAAATAACCGGGATTTTTTTTAAACCGAAAAAAAACCGGGAGATGAATCAATAATTTTTTTACCGGGAATTGTATTTCCTAAACTTTCTATTTTTGGTCTTGATCTTCAAACGTACATTTTCAATTTAAAGAATTTTAAGATGCAGGTTTAAAGGCTTACAAGAAGGAGATCAGAGTTAGGCTTTTTTTATTTCTTAAATTCCTTAATGAGAGTTCATTAGATGATTATTAATTTGCCAAAAGATTACTTGCCAACGGCGACCCGTTTAGTAAAAAAATCGCCGTTTTTAAACAAAAATGTAATGGATTGGAATGTGTATTTATTAAGTTATTATGTAAAATTATGTAAATATAACATTTTTAGCAGCTGTTTTTAGTAGAAAATTTTCTTTTTTCTTGAATTTTTAACCGTTGAAAACTCTTTTCAATTTTCATCTAGTGAAAACTTAATTTCTAATTTTCTTCAATTTTTAATTGTTGAAAATTAAGTTTAAATTATATTAGGAATTTCAGAAGTTTTGTAGATATAAAATGTTTTTTAGATTAAACAATTTCCGAAAATTTATCAATATTTTTTTAATTTCTTTTAAAATTTTCATAAATCCAAAATATCTTTTAAACTGACTTGACTGTTTTCTAAAATTTTGTAAAATCCTCTTAAATAAGAAAATTTGCTACTGTTTCGAAAAATTTGGATTTTTCAAAAATCTTTTCGAATTTTATCAATAAAACAAGAAAAATTATATTGATATAACCTTAAAAGCAAGTAAACTTTAAAGAATACAATCCAAATTTTAGTTTTTTCTTATCTGAAAAATCTTTTCTGGGTGCAATTTCAATTATTTTATTGAAAATTCAACTAGAAAGTTTAAAATTCGTTTTTTTTCTTTAAATTCATCTTTTTGGTACAAAATTCAATCTTTTTAAAGTAGAATATGCCCCTGCTTAGTTGAAAACTATTCTTATTTGGTTTAGAATTCAACTATTTTTTTGAAAAGTCGTATTTTTAAACAAACAATATTTTTATGTATTTAAATGCATATTTCTAAAATTTTCATGTAAAATAATGTAAACATTACATTTTAACAGTTGTTTTTAGTAGAAAATTCTCTTTTCTCTTGAATTATAAATCTTATTTTACCAATTAATTATCTATACTTGATATTACTTAAAATTATCAATACTTGAATTAGAAATGCAAAAACGGGTAATTGAATTGAATTTTTAACAGTTAAAAACTCGATTTTCCAATTTTCTTCAATTTTTAACAGTTGAAAATAAGGTTAAAAATATATTAGGAATTTTAGAAGTTTTGTAGATCAAATATTTTTGATGTCTACTAAACTAATTTCTAGTCCAAAATGTCTTTTAAACTGACTTGTTTTCTAAAATTTTATAAAATCCTGTAAAATAACCTAATTTTAAAAATAATTTCTCGACAAATGTAAATTTTTCAAAAATCTTTTTGAATTTTCTCAAGAAACCAAGAAAAATTATATTGATATAACCTTAAAAGCAAATAAACTTAAAGAATAAAAATTTATACCAATTTTTTATTCTTCTTGGCTAAAAAGTTCAAAATTCGTTTTTTATTTGAAAATTCATCTACTTTGGTAAAAAATGTATTCTTTTATGTTCAAAAACGCAAATTTTGAGTTGAAAAGTAATCTTGTTTGGTTAAGGATTCTACTATTTTGTTGGTATTGTTCTCAAGAAAATGTTTACGGATTAAAATGCATATTTAGGAAATTCTCATGTGAAAACTTCATTGTCTTCAATCTTAAACTGTTAACATTTTTTTTTAAATTGAATTTTATATTAAATATAAGTGTAAAAATTTTGATATATGGAATTTGTGACATTAAAAAAAATCCGAACTCTGATCATCTCCTATTAAACAATTAAAAATTAAAAGCGTTTTAAATTCAATATTTTTTATATTAAAAAAACATTTCAGGTTTTACAAGCCAATTCTGAATTTTTACTGTTCGCTTAACTTTGAACGTTATAATTTTAATTGATCTATTTTTAATTTGTGAGAATTTTGAATTTCAATGTATAAATAAAAATTGAGCAATTATTAAATGAAAACTATTTTAAATTTAAATAATTTAAATTCTAATTTAAAAAGAGTTAATTAAAAAAATAGTTTAATTTAATTTATTAAAAATGTAATAAATTTATTAATTATATTTATTTAAAATATTATTATTGAATTAAACATGTAAATTATTGAGCATTTGGATTAAAAATTATTTAAACTTAAATTTTTTAATTTAAAAGAGTTTGAATTCAAATGCTTTTAATTAAAGTTGAGTTTTGAGAATGCTTTAAATGAAAAAAATTGGCTTTAAGAGTTTTAATTTTTTAATTTCAATGAGCGTAAAAAATTGTTGAAAACCGGAAAAAATATAAAAAAATTTATCCTTGTCAAGACGGCTGCCACCCTGAAGTTGTTTTCAAGTGCCATGGGCTTGACAAATCGTTTGTTTTATTCGAAAAGAGCAACTTAAAAAAAAAAAAAAGAAAATCCATATCTATAAATTGAACTGTAAATAAATAGAGAAATCTGCTCTTTATTCTAACAAAAAAGAAAGAAAGAAAAAACGAAGACTCGAAGCTTGCCAACTTTTCTGCAAAACTAATTTCTATTCCTTAGACCTGGAGAAGCGATTTTGCCATCCTGCCGACTGATTCTGTCACGATGCCGTATGTATGGAGATTATCTGTAAAAAAATTAATTGTAAACCCCTTTTCAGAACGTATGCTTTAACTGACCCCTAATTAAGATTAAGCAAGAATAAAATTTGTAAGGTGTATATATTATATATCGAGGATGAACTTCACTGTAGATAGTAATATTTTTTTAGTTTTTAAAGTAGAAAAGCCTTTTATTAGCGTAAATCCCGTTACTTGTGCGAGCCTAATAATGTATTGTCTGTAGGATGTAATTTTGGTAATCTTGCATTCGCGGTATTTATCGGTAGCGGTACGAAGAAAAATAATTCGTACGTGCCACATATGTACTAAATGAAACATAACCACCACATCTCACGTGATGAGTTTTAAGTATTAATTTATTCGATACATGTAATTGCCGAGGCAGCTTATATCGATGCATTATCCCGATTAATGAACACAGACCTTATGTTAGTGATAATATGCTAAATTTATCTCAACTTATATACTCAAATCAAGATTATTTCGATTAATAAATAGTAAAAACTTATTTATCGATGTTTTTTACTGGAACCTTGCGTGTATCCCATCGAGAGGTTAAAATATTTACTCGGATTTTTTTTAGGGTGGTCACTATTTTTAAAATTTTCAGAGTGGTGACTTGATCGGGATAAAACCGAGAATTTAATTTAAAAACCGAGAATTTAATTTAAAAACCGGAAATTTACTTCTGATCGCAGTAAAATTCAAGTTTTCCTTATTTCAATAATTTTGGTCAATTTAGAAAATAATTATCCCGACATGGAACAAAGGAATTTTAGAAAATAAATATCGTTTTTATTTCAGGACAGGGAGTTTCCATAAAGAAATTTAATTTTACTTGGACCATGGAAATTTAACATTCAACTGGAATTTTTTTAAAGAATTACCATTCGTATTTATAAGAAAGAAGAATTTGTCAGAATTTGAAAGTTCCCTCTTGCAAATTTTAGATAAAGAAAGTACTTTAAGTAGTTTTTAGAGTTGATGTAGTATTTTCAATAACAAAATATTTCTGAATTATAATAAAAACTGTTGTTACACTGTTCGTTGCGAATTCATTTTTTTAGTTAAAAAGTCAACTACTGGTTTAAAAGTTGAAATATTTTGTTAAAAACTAATTTTTTTGATTGAGGATTCATCGTTTTAATTGAAAATTCATCTCTGGTTCAAAATGTAACTACTCTGTTAAAAATAATTTTATTTTTACTAAAAATGTAACTATTCACGTAGAACATTTAACAACTTTGTTGAAAATTCATTTTTTTCTTGGTTAAGAAATAGATTTCTGAAGAAAAATATAACTATCCTCTTTTTGGTTGAAAATTAAACTTTTTCATTTCAAAATAATTCTATTTTTTTTTGACAATTTATGTATTTTGTGGAAAATTAATCTTTATGGCTGAAAACGTATCTTTTTTGGATAAAAATTCAACTATTTCATTAAAAGTCTTCATATTTTATTAAAAATCTATTTTTCTGTAGAAAATTGTTTTCTCCTTTGCAAGTTAATCTTGTTTAAAAATATTTCTTTTCAACAAAATTACTTAGTTGAAAGTTAAATTCTTGTGTTAACGATATTTTTTCCTTAAATATTCCATAATATTTAGTACAAAATTAATTCCTTTATTAGAAAATTAATCTTTTGATCAAAATTTAGTTATTCATTTTTCGGTTGAAAAATGATCTTCATTTGAAAATTCATCTTTTTTGGTAGAAATTAGTCTTCGTGGTTGAATGTTGGAAATTTATTTAAAATTCAAAGGAATTAAATTTGTTTTATTTATAATTAAAAGCGTTAAAAATTAAATAATTAAAATTTGAAAATTTAAACACTTTTATCATTTAAAATTCAAAACGATTAAAATTACTTTAAATAGGAAACGGTTAAAAGTGAAAAAAATTGTACCCTAGTCTCTATCTTAGTCACTAAAAATTGTCACATTAAAAATTTTTTATATCCAGACCCTTCAAAATTTCAATTAATTCAGGCATATCTAAGTCGCTTAAAAATTAATAATTTTAAAATTTCTAATTATACTTTCATAAAATTTAACCACTACAGCTTTAATTAATTATTTTAACGTAATTTTTAAATTTTTTATTAATTTAATTTATATTAATTATTAATTTAATTTTAACACTTCCTTGCGAATTATTATTCATTCTTAAAATTGTACAATTAAATATTTTTTTCAATTTGAAATTATTTATTTGTTTAAATCTCCAAATAAAAATCGGATTTTTGAAATTGAACAATTTTAATTAATTTAATATATTATAATTATTTCTAAACATTTTTTATTTCTATATATTATATTATAATTTAATTAATTAATTTTAATTTTCAGAATTATTAAATTAAAAATTTACCATCGAAGCTTTTAATATGAAAATTTGAAATATTTATTAGCGGAATTGTCCCGGCAATTTGAATATTTAAATTAAAAACTACAAAATTGTGAAATTTAAAATTGCAAACCTCCAAAAATAAATCTAAAAATTAATTGATGAAAAAACTTTAGTTTCAAAGCCTTAAAGATTTAAATATTTTAGGATTGCTCATGCAAAACTATAATTTAAAACAAAAATTGTAATAATTTTTAAAGCGATAAATATATGATTAATATTTTATCATAACATGTAGTATCAAGTGAAATTTGGAACGACTGGATAAATTTTTTAATGAGAAATGTAATTTCTGTAAAAAGAAGATTACTGTAATTTTTGCCATTCAAAATTGCAGAATTTTAAATACTGTGAGAAATATTGCGAACCTTTAAAGTTTTTTAAAATACGTCTTTTTGTTGCAAATGATATACTTTTTAATTCGAAACTTTCAAAATATTTCAGAAAATATATAATAATATAAATAATAAGTATATAATAATATTCAAAATATTTCTCTTTCGGTTTTCTTCCGGATCGCCCTGTTTTTGGTTGGAAGATTACAAAAAATTATTATATTATATTAAATTATTATAACCTGAACTAATTTATAAATTTCTTTTAAAATCGGTTTAAATTAC
>JAAAKG020144368.1:0-11137 GCA_010014905.2 Druon quercuslanigerum
GCGTCGGAGGTCGAATTGTGACTAACTGTCAAAAGACAAAGATGTACCCTCTGTTGCCCAAAGTGGACGAGCCCTTCGATACCTGCACCTCCTTCTCCGTACTTGCAGAAATTTAGTACAGCAATCTCTGAATCATCGCTGCATTTTCCAACACAAATGTTTATTACTGTGATTTAATAATAATAAAAAAATGAAGGAAATGCAGAAAGAAAATAAAGAGGATTTGGTTGGTTGCCTTCTCATGTTTCTTTCCTATTTTTCATTATTATCTACAAATTTATTTCCTTTTTAGGAAATTTTTTGTCGTCAAGGAGGATCTTTTTTAAAATAACAATTCTGGAATTTTTTTAAGGCCATATGGCGAGAGGGTCACATAACCAAACCTGGTCCTCAATTTATTTTTCCCCAATTACGTCTAAACTAAATGAGGTATCGCTGTGAAATTTTGGCAAATAAAAGAGGAGGCGATAAAGTGCATGTGTCTGCTTTGCTCCAGCAGGAAGTTAAAAAAATATATTTTCGTTGACAGGACAAGTGGAAGCTATATTGGTACTTTTCTTTCCCAACTTATGTCCACATGTAATGAGATGACATGTTGGAAATTTGGCACGATAATTAGAGGGCACGTAGGAATGTGTCTCTGGTCCTCAATAATTAGAATTGTGAAATTTTTTTTTAATTAATAATTTGGAGAAGTACCGACCGTGCTGCAGAACACTGGAAGGAATTTTCAGTATTGGCAAAAGGGCTCGTTTTGGGGTTTATATCTATCATAGTGGGGCTAAACAACAAAAATCGCTCACGAACATTATACACAAATAATACAAAATCTAATGTGTGCACTTGAATGGCAAATAAAAGAATTTTGTATTATTTTTTATATAATTTTGTATCAGCTGTTTCAGAGCAGCACTAGCCCAGCGAGTAGACAACTTCGAAATTCTACGGGTCTGTGGGTTATACAGATTGCATAATTACCGACAGAGAAAGATAGAAGTCAAACTTCAGCCGTGAAGCACAAATGCGTTGGTTAATTTTTTTTATTTTCATAAATAAACTTTTTGCTTCCCCTAACTCTGTACTTTGGAATAAACAGCCCTTTAATATTTAGTAATAATTTCCAAAAACATTTTTCGCGTTATTCAAACTTTTATTTTTAAATATGTGTGTAATAATATTGCTCTCAGGAATGCCTCGATCAGCTGTTACACTCGTTTTTTGAAATTACAATAGGAATATTTTATTATGGTTGTCCAAATTTTCTCGTTGAATTCATGGTCTTATTTACAGGAATTCTATTAATTTACAAATATGTAGTAATCGATCCTCTGTTGTCCATTCAAATAAATATTGTCAATATGAATGAATAAATATTGAAAATGACACGTTTGACAAGTTACCGTTACCGTTACTGAAAAAAGTAACGCGTTACCTTGCCTTTACTTTTTTTTCAATATTAAAAAATACATTATTTGAATGTCCCTCATGAATCTTAAGAATTTCGTACATTTCATTGCAATTTTTAGTAAAACTGAAAATAATATTTACATTTAGGTAAAGTAATTTAAAAAATACTGAATTTGTCTATAAGATGTATTTTATTTAAACTTTTATTAGGTTTAAAAATCTATGCTGCAGTCTACTCTCAAGTCTAAAGGTATCAATCCGGCTGTGCAGAACAGTGTGGTTGTCCAAACATGTATTGGAAATTTTTTTCTTCGAATTTTTATGAATACCGTAGGAAAAAGGATGTTTTTTTAATATTTTATTTACGACATCCTCAGTATTAGCCGAATCAAGTTGGAATTCAATATTTTTCTTCAAAATTAGCCGAAGAATATAAATAATATACCACTTATTAAATATCAACCCCATAAGTCTTTTTTATAGGAACCCAAAAAAAACCATAAATGAAAAAATTGGTTTTGCGAGATTTTGACGCTAATTATAATATTTTGCGGTCTTTTTCATTAAAAATGTTTCTGGTAGATTAAAAACCATTTCATGCTGATAATTAGATGTTTACGTAAATCGTTTAAACAATTTATTATTGTTTTTAGAAATTTTATGATAGAATAAAGTTAGAAAGTCCCGGTTTTTTCACAAATTTTCCATATGTTGTTTAATTTTCGATTAGAGGAAGGTGACCGTTTATTAATATTAACAAGAGTGATTGCTTAAACAATTTGTTACTACTATTATTAATATTTTCTTTGCCTGATTGTAGAATGTTATATTTTTTCCTAAATGTTTTAACTATTTGTCTATTTTTCATTAGAAGTGGCTTAATAATTAATAACATTAAGAAAAAATGATGGTTTAAACAAATGACTGTTGTACATAACTATCTTCATCTATTTTAATGCCTGATAGTTGCGTTTTTCGATCATTTATACTTCTCTACTCTTTTTTCACTTAGTCAGGTAACAATTAATGAAAGTTAACAAAAATAATGTTAAACAATTTGATATTGTTCATAACAATATTTTCCTAAATAAGTCATATAGTACCAAATTCATAATTTCATTTGATAAGGAAATGTGTGCAAGGAAGTAAGAAAACATATCATCTGATTGGTTTTCTTGACATTGAAAAATTTAATGTAATGCTAAACATATTTAAACATTTTATAAAGTAACGACCAGTAACGTGCGTTACTTTGCATTACCGTTAACAGAAAACTGTAGCGCGTTACCGTTACCGTGACTATTTTCTTAAAATAATGCGTTACCGTTACCGTTATCAGAAAAAGTAACTTTTCTGGTAACGCGTTACTGTCAAACCCTGGCCCCTGGATATCATCCGGAAATTCCAATTATAAAATTGAGGCACAACCGAGCACACATTTTGTAATAGTATTTTTACCTATTAATTTTATGTAAAATTTGACTTCGTCGGTTTTCTTCTGCTTCCCAGGTTGTCGGCCTTTCAGTCTGTTTTCTGTACGTACAAAAACTTTTTGTTTTAATAATTTTCGTTTTTATAAGACGCATGTTTTTTGTTTTAATCGTAACAATGTTTTTAAACCCAAAAAGTCTATTTGGCAGTCATACTATGCAAGATATGAAAAAAAATGAATGCCTCCAAATTGTTAATCTAAAATCATTGAAACATTTAAGATCTAAAAAATTAAATGTTTGAAAAAAATGACACGAAATAAAAAATAAATGATCAGACAAAAGTTGTTCAGCCAAAAAAGAACAACAGATATTTAATAAATCGTTTTTTATACACGCAGTTTTTTAAACATTGAAAAAGCATTTTTTTTAATAAACTGTTTAGATAAACAATACAAGATACGAAAAAAAATAGACAAAAGCTGTTCACGGAAGAAAGTTCGACAAATGGGATTTAATTTACATTTTGATAGCTTAAGAATTTGATAACTTGTTTAAAAATTAATTTATTGGTTTAAACTTTTATCTATTTTCGTATAAAGTTTAAGTATTTGGGTAAAAAAGTAACTATGTTGTTGAAAATGCACAATTTTGGTTTTAAAATGATACTATTTTTATTTAAATTGTCTTTTGGGCTTGAAAAGTCAACAATTTAGTGGACATTATTTTTCTTTCTTACTGGGCCCAACTTCGGTTTTTTCGTTTTAAAATTTACCTCTTTGGGTGAAAAATCTCATTTCCATTTTTTTTTTTTTTTTGAAAATTCAACTATTTTGGTGAAAAATTAATCTGATTTGGTTAAGGATTCAACTATTCTGTTAAAAATTTGTCCTTTTTTTAATTCAGCTACGTTTGATTTCAATTTAAAATCTTTTTTGATTGAAATAATTATCATCTTTTATATGTCCCATTCAGAATTCACCTATTTTGGTTTCAAATCCATTTATGTTATTAAAAATTCAACTATATTGATGAAAAGTTCAAATAGATGGTTGTAAAACAATACAAATTTATGATCAATATTTATAATTTCCACCTAAAAACTTAACTTTTTGTTGAAAAGTGTTGTTTTTAATTTTACAATTTATCTCTTCAGGTAAAAAAAAAATCTGTAGAGGGTTCAGCTATTTTTTGAAAATTATTCTTTTCTGGTTGAAAGTTTAACTATTTGGTTGGAATTGAACTACTTTGTGAAAAAATCAGTTAATCGCTTAAAGATTCCTAATTTTAGTTAAAAATTCGTCTCTTCCGTCAAAAATTTAACCATTTTGTTTCAAATCCGTTTTTTTTAATAGAAAAAATAAAGATTTTGGTATAAAATTAAACTATTTGTTGAAAAATTAATTTTTTGTTGGAAATTAATCTCTTTTATTGTAATTTGTTTTTCTCTTTTGTTTGACAATTATAAAAAAATTCAACTACTTGGTTGAAAATTAACTTTTTTTGTTTTCAAATGGTAGAAAATTCGACTATGTGCTTGGAAACTAACTTTTTTGTTGAAAAATATGATTTTCGGCATGAAAATTAATTTATATGGTTTAAAATTAAAGTATTTTGTTAAAAATGGAAATATGTTGATAAAGTAATTTATTTTGTTAAAGATGCAATATTTTTACTTGAAATGTTAAGAATTAAAATCTTTTCAAATTGAATCTCACAAAAAGTTGTTTTGTCCGAAATGGTGTAACACTTTAGGCCCTGACGCTTGAAATTGTTAACTGAATTTCTGAATGCAGCCAAGTATTTTTTTTACTAATTTTTAATTTTTTAAACCCACATTATTTGTTCAAACAATTTTTTCTCGTCTGTGAATTGTGAAAAGTTATTATTTTTGAGGATAATTGATACAATTGATGAATTTCAAGAATAATAATTCTTTTTCAACATATTTGGTAATTATTTAAACAATTTTCATTTGTTGAAACATTTTTTTCTCGCCTGTAAATTATGAAAAGTTATTTTTTTGGGGGATTTTTAATGCAGCCAAGTTAAGTTTTTTAAAAGTAATGTAAGTAAAGTAAAATTTTGAATGCAGCCAAGTATTTTTTTACTAATTTTTAATTTTTGAAACCATTATTATTTGCTCAAACATTTTTTTTTTTTCGCCTGTAAATTGTGAAAAGTTATTATTTTTGGGGACAAATGATACAGTTGATGAATTTCAAGAATAATAATTCTTTTTTAACATATTTGGTAATTATTTAAACAATTTTCATTTGTTTAAACAATTTTTTCTTGTCTGTAAATTGTGAAAAGTTATTTTTTTTATAAATTATACAGTTGATGAAATTAAAAAATGATAATTCTTTTTTAACATATTTGGTAATTATTTAAACAATGTCCACTTATAAAAAAAAAATTTCTGTGAATCATACCATTTTATTATGTTCATGGATTAATGACACAATTAACGAATGATAAAAGTAGCATTTTTTTGTGCAAGGTACTTGTCAATATGTTAAATTTCCAATTTTAAAATTTCCAATTTCCAATTGTTAAAAGAATTTTATCATCCTGTAATTCGTAAAAAGTTATTATTTTCTGGAATTAATGTTATTTTTGAAGAGTTTTAAAAGTTCTATTTTTTTTAAGGACAGTTTACAATTATTTATAATTTTTTAGAATTATTAAAAATTTTTAAATGTCTTACACTATGTCTCTTATCAATAAGTATTACCATGTATCAAAACAATTGAGCTAAAAAATAACTATTGACAAGTTAATTGAGAAAAAGGTTGAAAAAATTAGTATTGTTTAAATGAATACGATATAAGTTTTGAAATTAGGAAATACTGAGATACAATGAAACTAAAATGTTCGCCAACTTTCCTATGAAAAAGCACGAGTCAATGATGATTAATTAATGAAATAACTGCAAATTTCTTCCACCATAAATATCACTCTTAAAATTCATTAAATTTCAAAGATTTGCGAGAAAAAATTTTCTTAACAAACGAAAATTGTTTAAATAATTTTAAACTGTCTTTGATGCACAAAATTTCACAATTAGTATTAGTTAAATATATTACCAATTGCAGAAATTAGTAACTTTACAAGATTTACAGGAGAAAAGAATTGTTTTTAACGAATGAAAATAGTTTCAGTAATTTTTCAATATAGCTGAAAAATATATTACTCTCTGCATTCGTTAATTGTGTAATTAAATCCTAAAAATAATAACTTTTGTCGAATAACAGGGTCAACATTTTTTAATGAAGTGTAGATTGTTTGAATAATTGCTAAATACCGTTAAACAAATTATTCTTAGAGTTCATCAAATGTTTAATTAATTCCAGAAAACAATAACATTTTGCGATTTATAGGGAAAAAATTATTAAATAAAAAATATGTTTTAAATAATTACCGAATATGTTAAACAATAAATATTATTCTTCAAATTCATTAACTATATAATTTATCTTGAGAGAATTTCTGTTTGTTTATAAACAAAAATTCACAATTTAAAGCTTTAAAGCTTTAAGATTTATTTTCTTCTAAATAATTATTAAACTATTATTCCAAAAATGCCGACTTCAAAGGAAAAAGTTTTATGAGAAAGATTTTAAAACTTTAGAATTATGTTTTTTCTTTGTTATGACGCAATTAAAAGTTATTTTTAAGAAAAAAATAAATCTTAAAAGGATTTTACAAATATTTTCAAAAAAATCTAAAATATAACGAAAAATAGAAACGAAAATAATTTTTGTTCTTAAAAATATCATGAAATACACTCTTTTCATTAGAAAAAATCTAGAAAAAATTGAAAAAAGGAACGGTGGAATTTTTAATAGATCGACTTAACATATTTTCAGAAAAACCGCCGCCATTTTTTCACTTTTAAAATTAATTTTTTTGTTTCATTAGGAAAGAGGACGAGAAAGTATATCAGAATCAGTAAGATAAAATCTGTTTTTCACATACTGAGAAATATTTCCGAATTTTAATGAAACCGATTACTTGAAATAATAAATGCGTTTTTAAACTAAGTAATTCATCTCTCTTTCGATCAAGTAACTTAGTTTTTTAGTTAAATAAATATTGTTTCATAATAAATAATTATATATCCAATTTAAAAAATGTCTATCTGATGCTGAGAGTTGACACAAATATTACATGTTAATAATGATGCAGATTAAAATAATATATCAAAAAATTATAATAAATAAATTCGTGAAATTAAATCATACAACTATAAATACAAATTTGTGAAAATTATGAATAAATTCAAAAGATATAATCGTTGTTTAAATAAACAAACTGCAATTTCTTTATGAGAAATAACATTTAGAAAAAGTGAATATTGTCCGGGGGCTGGGTACCTTCCCGTATACACTAAGGCCGCCAAAGCTGAAAACCCTTTATTCTTATGTGCTTGAGCCCCTGATTCCGAATCCACAACTTAATTTTTCGAAAAATGCGTAAAACATTGTTTAAATTGCATTTGTTTAAACAAATTATGAAAAAGTGTTTTTTCTATGCGGACAATTTTTTTTAGAAAATATGGCTTATTTTAAGAAGCAAAGGTTTCTAGTAACTTTTTTGTAAAATGCATATTTCAAAAGTTATGAATTTTTAAATGTCGAAAATTTGACTTTTTTGACTAACTTTCATTGTTAATAATTTTTGATCTACTGAACATTTCTGAAAATTTCAAACACGTATGTATTCTTTAAATTTTACTCTACAAATTGGGCAGGTCTTTGCAAGTTGTGCTTTTTGCGATCTACAATAAGGCTTTTTTAATGATTGACATAGTATCCTTTTCGAAAGACATCGATAATTTTTGTATTGCAATGTTGTCTTGATGAATGTAAAGTAATTCACAACAGTTAAATCAACTATTAATATCGTAATTATTATAATTACTATAACAATTATTGCGATTATTATAATATTTATGACAATAGTCATAATCAATAAATATTTGACATAATTTATATAATCTCCGGCAAGTTTTACAATACCTTGAGATAAAATAGGAAAATTAACCATAAAAAATGACGATATAGTAAGGTTGACCGAAGCGCGCGCAGCGAGGCGCGCAGTAAAGAAGCCCTATTGTTGATCGCAAAAAATACAACTTGCAAATACCTGTCATAGTGATAAACTATGTCAATTTGTAGAGTAAGTTTTAGAGAATACATACGTTTTTGAAATTTTCAGAAATGTTTGGTAGATCAAAAATTATCAACAGTGAAAGTTAGTAAAAAACGTCAAATTTTCGACCTTTAAAAATTCATAACTTTTGAAATATGCATTTTACAAAAAAGTTACTAGAAACCTTTTCTTCTTAAAATAAGCTATATTTTCTAAAAAAAAATTTATGGATAGAAAAAACTACTTTTTCATAATTTGTTTAAACAAATGCAATTTAAACAATGTTCTACGCATTTTCCGAAAACTTAAGTTGTGAATTCTGATTCAGGGGCTCAAAATACGTAAGAATAAAGGATTTTCAGCTTTGGCGGTTCAATGAATATGTTTGCATTTCGTTGAAAGGAATATTTTTGTTAACTAAACATTTTGACATATTTGTTTCAATTTCATATTTATTGCGGTGCAACAACATTCGTTTGAATGAAATGTTCATGAAATTCGCTGGAAGAAACGTTCATTTGGTTTATGAAAAAGAAATGTATTATTCCCGCATCAAATTAAACAATTATTAAATGTTAAAACAAAAGAATTTTTCAAGAAATTAATATCTGCGGATATGAGCACTCACATTAACTCATAGCAGCACATATTAACTTCTTTAACAATTCTTTTGTTGTTACACCTAATGATTATTTAATCTGGTGAATGACCCCGTACAGGTACCAAAACATCATTATGCTATCTGGATATTTAATTAAAATACTAAAAATAATTTTCTGAAAGACGTCAACATATTCAGCTTGACTTGAAATATTTCGAGAATTTTTTATTACGTGCAAATAAAAATAAATATTACAATTAATATATTACTATCTTATAATTATTATTTTTACATTAAACTTCTGAACAAATGCTAAATAAAAATTTTTTATTTACAATTTTTAAATTTCTCAAACAATTCTTATGTTTGTATGGGTCAATGGAATATGTCTTTGATATTGCATCTTAGGATCAGAGTAGTATTTACACATATTTATTAAATTTCTATTTCTTTGTTTACATAAAATGTTTCGTGAAATTTAGAGTACGCGTCTTTTAACCAAGGAATCAAATTTTCGAATTAAGAAAAACGTTTACTTTATCCGATGGACTTTAATTTGTTTCAAGGAAATATTTTCTGGTAAACTCATACTTGAATATATTAATTCCATGTTCTTTGAATTAAAGAACTTTTTTATAGGACGTATTCAGTACAATCATTTCTTTGAATAAAGTAAATTTTCTTTTATTCAAGATTTTACTCTATGTAGGAAACTCTACGTACCGAAAGGGCCGAGGCAAGTTTTTTTATTTCTAAGATTACAAAAAACATTTTAAGGAAAAAACTAACTTTTTGCAAATTTTTTTAATTTTCAGACTATGTACCTTTATAAAAGAAAACAGTCAATCGGGATTTTCCGATGATGCACATTAAAACCTAAGCTTTCGAGAAAATGGCTTACATTTTTTTAACGAAAAATAAATGAGTTTCGACGAATTCTTGTATTAAGTAAAACCCGGAAACTGAGGAAAAACTTTTAAAATGTAAGAAAAAATTATTTTCAAAGCTTTAGAGATTCATAACGCAATATAGGAGACCTGAAATTTTTCTCCCAATCTAAAATTTTCAATTTTCTCAAGCATTTCTTTTTGCTCTTAGGAAGTTCTAAATTTTGCAGATGTGGAAGTCAAAACTAGTTAGAAATACAGAAAAGATTAAAATTATTTGTAAAATAATATTTATGTACAATTTTCTGTTTTAGTTTTCATATTAGGTAACAGTTGCAATTTTTATCAAATAATGATCGAGGGGAGATGTTATTCCTTGAAATATTCTTCACAATATTCTGTTTGTTTTAACTTAATTGGAATTAAAATTAACTAGAAAAAAATTTGTTAACAAAAATAACAATGGGGTGATTTATGTATTTTTTGGTTTATTGTTAATGCCCAACCAAATATAATTGTAAAATTTTTAAGGAATAAAATAATCCCTTGATCATTGGGAAATTTTGGAAAAGACGCGTACATTTTTCCTTCAAAATTTGCATCAATTTGCATGTGGTATATTTTTGCCAATGCTATCAATCATTTGCAGTTAACTTTTATAAAAATCTTATTTTATTTTTAAGAATATTGTGTTCTGAATAATTCAGCTTTAAATTACTCAATTCTAAATGTTTTACATTAATTTCTGCAAATTTTCAACTTCTACCTCTGACTTCCGTTTTTCAAAAATTCAAATTTGTATATCATGTAAATTACATAGAATTTTTTTAACCCGCAAATTTTTTTTTATTGAAAATAGATTTTTAGATCTGTAGAGATTCATAACGCAATATAGGAGAACTGAAATTTTTCTCCCAATCTAAAATTTTCAATTTTCTCAAACATTTCTTGTTTCTCTTAGGCAGTTCTAAATTTTGCAGAAGTGGAAGTCAAAACTAGTTAGATATGCAGAAACACTTTTAAGAAGAAAAAAAATTATTTCCCAGAATTGAAAATTTGTCTTTTTGGCTTGAAAATTTAACTAACTTTTTTTTTCAAATCCGTTTTTTAAAATAGAAAATTGAAAGATTTTGGTATAAAATTAAACTATTTGGTAAGAATTAAATTTTTTTGTAGGAAATTTAACTTTTTTGCTGTAATTTTGTTGTCTACTTTGTTTGAAAATTACAGAAAGTTCAACTAATTAGTTGAAAATTAACTTTTTTGTTTTCAAATGGTATAAAATTGGACTATGTGGTAAGAAACTAACTTTTATGTTTAAAATTATGATTTTCGGCACGAAAATTAATTTATATAATTAAAGAATAAAGTATTTTGTTAAAAATGGAACTATGTTAATAAAAGTAATGTTTTGTCCGAAATGGTAAACACTTTAGGCCCTGACGCTTAAAGTTGTTACCTGAAGTTATGAATGCAGCCAAGTATTTTATTTCCAATTTTTAATTTGGATAAACTTCCGATTAGGGTGTACCTCCAAAACTCATCAAACTACGTATACCTACGTATTTTGACGCGCTCATTACGAAAATGATAGTGAAAATTGGCGACTAGTCGATTTTCATGGTGAAAACCATGAAAAACCCATAAAAATCATG
>JAAAKG020144369.1:0-11137 GCA_010014905.2 Druon quercuslanigerum
TCGCATGTGGAAAACAAATGACGGTTTTCCACATGCGAGTGTCTCGCTTACTCTAATTCCTTTACATTCACGCTTCTTAGGGAGCGAGAAAGACAGATAACCTACGTTCCACCGGGCCTGGCCATGACATCTTCCTCTGTTACGTGTGATAGTTCGAATATTGATCAACTTCTCTTATCTTTGATCTATGGTAACAATTCGGCGGTGTCTATGCCTGATGGAGTTGTTTCAGAGGAGTGCATCGCGGATTTCGATCTCTCAGTGTTTGATTCCGATTACGTAGTTCCGGAAAATACAGTTGGTTTATGTTCCTCTTCTACTAACACAAGACTTGAAAGTTTAGTGTTGCGAGTCACCTATCTCGAGAATTTATTGAATGCGTGTTGTATTGCGATTTGGGGGCTTCCAATCGACAACCTTGTGAATAAATTCATTTCGGCATGACGTGATATCATTCATAGTGACGTCACCTTTTGCGATTTCGTTGTCGTTCACCGGCTTAATCAGAAGCGTAAGGGCTTTCTTGTATGCGTTTCATCCTTAGCCCTAAAAACCAAATTCTTGACAACGCAACTCTCTTCCGCTCGTTGGGAATTCATGTTTGTTTATCTTAGGTATGTGATAAATTGAAAGTTGTTGAAATTAGATGGAGCGTTTGGATTTTATTTATAGTGTTTTTATTTTTGTTTGCAGATATTCCGAGGAGGGCTTCGCGTCTCTCGGTGACGGGATTTTTCTCAAAATTGCTGAGTTTAGGCACTGCTCTCGGCTATTATTCAGCGCTGACTCAAGCGCTGCAACTTGACATTGAGATGCAGGGCACGTCATCCATAGGTGGTATGGCAAGCGGCAAAGTCGCTAAACGAAGGCGAGGACGTCCGCGGAATACTCGGGGCGCCAGACAGTCTGGCGAATTACAAATAAGACTTCAGGAAGCTAGGAGGGAGCTGAGTCAGCGCGCTGATGATATTTATGATCTCATCAGCCAGCAGCTGACTCCACGTTTTGATCCGGAGTCTCGTCCGTGTTTACACGTTCGTGCTGGCTCGTTGCTTTGTTTAGGGTAAGCTTGTACTCTTTTCTTTTAATTTCTTAGTTTTAGTTCCATTTTGACTGTATTGGACTTTATTGTGTTATCTGCATCCTTATAAACGTGTATCTTCATTTCTTTCAGTGTGGTGGGCACAAGACACCGATTCTGTGTGTGTGGACGGTACGCTCTTATGATAGGTGTAGAATACCGTTGTAAATGTGGATATGTTCTTCGAGATCCGACAGTTGCTATAGATTGATAGGTTATTATCTTCTTGTTGAGAATTTCTTGTCCGCGGAATGCGGCGACTTTGATGGAGTCAATTTTGAATATGACGTGTCAGGACGATCGGACTCTTATGTATTGTTAACCTCTTTCTGAATAAATTTTTATTTTACACTTTCAAATAGTGTATTTTAGACCAACGACACAACTTGTTTTAATTTTTCTTCTACTTTATTAAGTTCTATGTCGTTGTTTCAAAAGGAGTGTTGTTTGTCAATTTCCTTCATCCCTCTAATGTATACAATTTATTTTTTCTTATTCAAATAAGATTCGAATAGTTATCCGGGCATTATTTCAATTTTTAAACATCAAAAATATTTTTGTTGCGCTGTCATGGTGAGTTTACGGCGTAGTTGCTTAAATATCTGTATATGAAATATTCATTGTAACTAATTCTTAAAAATATCAAGTAATTTTTATCTGACGCAACTTAGGCGTGAAATTTTGTAGCTATTTTAAATGGAATCTAATTTCTTTTTAATACTTTCGGCTATGTTTTACTTGAAGATGTTCTATTTAAACGAATGTTTCTGATACATAATCCAGAAGTATTTGTAGTCACATTACAATTAAAGAATATTCTGTTTAGACAATGCAACAGTGAACCGACAATAAGTTAGTTGTTGCATTATTTCTGTGACTTTAAATTAGAGTAACTCGTTGAATTTTAAGCTTTTGACGCGCTCTGTTTTTCAATTTTAATACATATGTTTTTTAATTATACTGAATGATGGTGTGTTAATTTTTATAACTTAACTCGCATGTATTTCCGATTTCAATCAAAGCTGCCTTAACATATTTTTAACTTATCTTAAATGTTTATTTGCTGCATTATTCTTTATAAAGCTTTATTGTTGTTGGTGCTTTGCATTGATAGTGCCTATGTGAGACTCCATACGATGGGTGTGGCATTCCTTTTCCACGGGCGGTCTTCTTATTCCTTATCGCGTTCGTGTTTCATTTCTTGAGTCGTCAACCATAATGAATCGTCACATCACTTCATACGGTTGCTAGTTGATGGGTGTCGCTTCTTATTTACTGCAAACGGACTATATTGCTTTCATGTTTCTGCTTGGTCTGGAGTCGGCGGACATCATAATTATAGGCGTTGCTGTACACATTATGTATCTTAATCTCGGTTTCTTATCTCGAGCGGATAGTGTTCGTCAGGCGAGCGACCAGGGTCTGATGACGTCACACATGCACTGTGACTTTGCTCTTGTGCTCTTCTCACTATTATGTCAGTAGACTGGTGTCTCGCTACTGGTGTTCTCTGGTCACTGTAGGTGGGGCTTGACATTTGCAACAATGTTTCACTCACTGCGGGCGCTTATATCTACCACAAATTGAAAATTTTATTAATGTTTTAGTCAAAATTATCATAGAATATGTCTTTCTTTTCTTAGCCTATATAATGAATTCTCTCAATGCATCACATTAAATTTCTTAGGTGAAATTACTCACTAATGCCTTTTTTATCAAAAACACACCAATTGGAATATTTTTTTTCTTATTTATTTTTTTTTTACCAAAATACGTTGCTTAAAGTCTATTTTTTTTATTCGAGAATTTATTGCATTTATTTTCCAATAGCAATTTTGTAACTTGTTACGTGACTTTTAACAACAAAAACTTTCTTTAAAAGATTCTAAAATGCCGATGAAATTTTTATCCATATTATAGAATTCGCCTTTGATGATAGTTCTTAAGGCTTCTTAATGCGTTACTTTAACGGTGAAATCTTATTAGCATAGGATTGAATTTGATATAAGAGGCATCCATAATGTACAATGAAGTAGTTTCCATTTTATACTCCCTGTAGGCGTTCCTTCTGTTGTTTAGGTGGAGCCTGATTATGATAAGATTAGCTTTCATGTGAAAAGCGGCTATAATGAAATGATGCATTCATCACATGAAGATCAATGTACAGCCCCCCTTCTACATTGAATTGGAGATTTTTAATTATTGTTGAAAACAGCCTTAAAGAGTCCAACGACTAAGTTGACACGGCATGCTATCATATTGATATCATGTCCTGTCTCCGTATATCCGTTTCTGCACTTTGGCCGGAGATGCAAGGAAAATATACAGAAACTGGCACCTATAGTGAAGTATTTCGACTGGAAATTTTTTAAAATTTTATTTTTCCGTCCTCCCTGTTTATTTTGAGTATTGTTTTTGCTGTTGTCCATCCCGACAAAAGGGCAAATTTGATGGTGTAGACAGCTGACCAAAAGATTTCTGATTTGCAACTGATGGAATTTAGGGATTAGGAAAAATGGGACAATTCATAAATCTTGTTGGATCACATACATCATTTGGCACATTTCAGAGTCTAAATAAAAGCATGTATTGTTGCGGTATAATTTCTCGGATGTTCTATATAGTTCATTAGCAGACCTTTACGTTTTTTTAGTTCTTACTACTATAAACGTGTGCTATCATCTATTAAAAGTTACTAAAAATGATAATATAAAGAATAAAGCGATTATCTAGACTTTTAGTAATTATAATCTTTAAATTACAATTGTAGTTACATTTTTTTGTTTTTTGTGACTTCTGGTTCCGGAATAATCGCTATGCGCAGTGACTAATCTTTTTGCACCTTTGCTAGTTTGTGCCCTAGCTCTACCTAGAGGATCTCTAAGTAGAGCTAGACAGGTACTTACTGATGAAAACACACTGTATTGAATAGTTTTTGAATATTTTCCTATTGACACATTTCCGCTATTTATTAACCATTTCTTTACTCAAAATCTGGTGTGCAGTTCTTGTTGCCACCGATGCAACATTGGTCTTTCTTTTCTTTGGCCTTTGGTCACATTTGTTCTTCAGGGGTGTGCAGGGCAACAGTCCATCAGCTGTGGCAAAAGAAAAGCATAGAAGAGCACAAAGACCGATCGCTGCAAGATTCATTATCCTCGAAAAAAGACTAAGCCTCATCTACTTCGGTCGCGGCTTATATACCATGCAAGTAGTGCTCCCACCGATGGTCCGGAGCGCTTCTACGCATGCGCCAAGCTGAAAGTGTCATTTTTAGAGAAGAGATTGAAGAGGTACTCTTTTTATTTAATATCGTTTACCAATGACAATGATAAGTCGGGCGCATAAACGATAGTGATCTGGGCAATCGGTGGAAGCACGATTGCAAAGCCGCGTATTTGACCCTAATAAGGAATAATATAATTAGTGCAAAACTCAAAGTAACTTTTTTCTAATACACACTAGTCAAATGTGTCATATTTTTATCATGCCGGGAGGAAAGACAAGATTAGGCAAGATCAAACAGCCACCTGTGCACACACAACCGACACGAAACTGAATCTAAAACTATTTCTTAATAAGGAGAAATAGGAAAAATTATTTTTGTTATCCTTTCCAAATAAAATATAAAAACTTATATTTGAAATAAAGAAAAGTGTAAGAATCAATACATTTAAACGACGTTTTGACACGGATTCATGTCTTTTTCAAGGTTAAAGTAAATTGTTTCATGGTATAAAAATTAGAGATATAAAATTCAATAAGACATGTAATTAATAGACTTTCACTACCATCCCTTCTCGAACTACAGGGCGTGAAATTTGCATCGCCCAGGCAAAGCGGGTATCTTCAAATGGTCTTCACTTCCTTCCTACAAATGAGAATTGAATTTTCTATGAGTGATTCTATAACGGTTTTTCATGCTCTTTAACTCTGTGAAATCTACTGTTTTTAGTTTTTTAATTTATTTAAATAAATTGCCACTTAAAGCATTTATTTAAGATTTTCTACTCTTTGAGCAGTTTTTATTTTTTAAAAGTATTTTTAAACGAAAGCTTGATTTACGTATACGAAGATATCCAAGCGAAACCTTCCTCGCGCGCTCGAACAGGTCGGCCAGTCCAGCCGATGCAACGGACGACGTTGTTTCGTTTAAATTCGATTCAATCAAACATACTTTTCATTGGTGCAGAAAATTTACAAAAATTAATTTTAGCTGTTCTTAATGCATCGAAAATTTTGCATTTAGTTATAAACAAAGTAGGGAAAATAAGTATTTTTTAACAGAGCGTTCACCCCTCGCCCCTCCATAAAGTTTTTGTCTTGAGGGTATTACCGTCAGATAAAACAGGCTTGTAAAATGCTGAAATCAATTAACAAAAGTTTAAACTATTCATATAAACAAATTATACAGATTTGTCCTTTCTTTGGCTGGATTAAACTTGATCTTGTGTGTAGCCGAAAAACAAAAGACATCCAGGTACATAGATTTTCATTTTTTCTTCATATTGCATCAAGAAACAAAAGGTAATCACATAGACTGTTATTTGTTTCATGGTCTCAATCAAAACGTTGCACTGCGTACCAACAAGGCGCCGTTACGCTTCCAAAGGAGCCTTGTCGAAGTCTCTAAATCTGCTACAAAAATACCAAATGTCATCGAAATTGGTGTCTTTGTCGCTATCCATTTAAACTTATCTAGCATCCAAGACAGACTATATCATAAAAATTTCATCGCGAATGTAGAACAACCTATTCGAAATTTAAGAAGCGGCCTTACCTAACGGTGGCAGACGATTTTGGCGAATTTCGCGTATAATTTCTGAATTTTCACTGATATTCTGTGACAATTCCTTAAGAATATCAATGCAATCCGGAATTCCGGAGTTTAATCGAATAAAATGTATTCTAAAAAGCTAAACATGCTGTTTCTCAGGGATCTACCAAGTTCCTTTTTATTTCTAGAAAAGTTGAATTAGATTTTTCCGTAAATCATGCAGTTCATGTGGTAAACAATCGATTGCAGAAAGCTATCGATGTGGGACGGAATAGCCTGATTGTAAGCATCTTTTACAGATAAATCAAGTTTATGACATATACAAGTAATTAAAAATATTACCGGATTTTCTAGCAGAATTAAATATTTAAACGAAAATTTAGCTCCTATAATAACTGATGCATGATCAGTCACAACAGCTAAGACATTAGAGAAAGGAATTTTATTATCAGTCATGTAATTTTAAAACATCGTAAAAATACCTTTTCCACTTAAATTTGTTCAATCGAGATTGATCAATTTCGTTAATCCCGCCGTTAAATCGAAGATTTTGTAATCGACATATAAAACCAGAAATGTCATTTATTTCACGGAACCATTTGGATCAGTTGTCTCGTCGACATAAACAGAGAATTTGGTTTTCCTGAGGGATTCCATTAAACGTAATTCTTAAGCAGGACTAAGTATATTGCGGATAATATTCGATATTTTCGATGCACCTGCAGTCATATACTGAAGGATTGTTGGATCGGTATCTTGAAATTTTTTTAAAAATTTGGCATCGATTGGTACGGAATATTTGCAGAGCAAACTACATTTGCAAATTGAATCTCGCGAGCTTTCTTTCGATCTTCGAAAGATTGAATAGAGTCATAATCGAATGTCCTCTAGGCATCTTGACAAAAATTTTTGGGTTGCATCTTTCTTTTCTCCACGTTTAAACTCATTATTTTGCATCCTTTGACGTCTTTTAGAATCTGTATTATTTTACAATCCTTGTTTCTTGACCGCTAAAAGTTGTTGATTGCAAGTGGCGCACAAAAACTTATTATTATCAATGGGCACCTCTTAAATGAATAGGACCTCACTCATCTAGGCAAAAAGGAAAATTTTGCTGAATAGATTAAGAATAAGGGCTGCAATATTTATAAAAAAGAGTTTTATTTTCTTAGAGAATTTTCTCAACTACTCTTTATCAATATTATCAAATTAATATACTACTTTTTGCACTTTAAAAAAATTGTTAAATTAACAACTAAAGAAGAAAGTTTTTTACCAAAAGTGGAATAACTAAACTTTCGTCTGAAAAAATTAATTCTCAACAAAAAAAAACCCAACTTTTAACAAAATATTGACATCTTCCACCAAACAGATTTACTTTAAACTAAAATGATAACTGTTTAACCATATTACCGATTTAAATTTTCAATAGGAAAATTAATTTTAAACCAAGAAAATATAATTTTCAACAAAGTAGTTTAATTTTCATCTAAAATAATTAATAGTAAAAAAAAATGGATTCTGAACAAAGGAGTTTAACCAAGCAGTTAAATTTAAAGTAAAAAAGTTACCTTTTAACAAGCGAAAATATAGTTCAATTTTCAACAAAATAGTTAAATTTTCATCGAAAATGATGAATCGTAAAAAAATGAATTCTTAACAATAGAGTTCAAACAAATAGTTACATTTTCAACCAAGAAAATTAATTTTCAGCACAATGTGAATTTTCAACCAAATAGTTACATTTTTTATTTAAAAAAATACGAATTTTAGATCAAAAATGGAATGGTTGAATTTTCTGTTTAAAAAGACAATTAAAAAAAAAAAAGAATTTTCCACAATGAACTTAAATCTTAAACAAAAGAAACGAAGTTTTAACTAATATTATGAATGTTTAACTAGAATAGTTACATTTTTCATTTCGAAATAACAATTTTGTACTAAAAATAGATTTTTTTTGTTAAAAAATTATCTTTTCTTAATCAAAATTCAACTGTTTAGATACAAAATTTATTTTATTTTATTACGCGTCTATTGATTTCTTATTACGGAGGAAACATCGCATATTTATAGGAATACAAATTCTCAATATAATTAAGTCAACAAATTTGCTTCCTCTAAAATTTGGGGGATTAAATAAAGAGTACTTACCACAGATGATTCTGCTTTACGTGATGATATCCAGAAAATTTTTTACTACAAGCAATTACAGCAATTTCATCAAGGAGGGCCGGCGGCCCACCGATAGGGAAAGTGTACATTCTGTTTGAAAGTGCACATTTTGTTGGAACTTCGTATGCACTTTTTTAAGAAAAATTACTTATTAATATTGATGAAACAATTTATTCATTCATTTATAACAATGTATTAATCTTCGTTGAAAAATTACTATTTTTATGAGTAAAAGCACTTATTTTTTTCTTTTTTCATTAAAAGATCCTCGAAAGGTATGCCATTAATAAGATTTTTTTTGTCATAAACTATTTTCTTTTACACTTTTAGGCTTTTTCTAATAGTGTACTTATTTTTTAAATTTTATTATTAATAAATAATGTATGAAATTTTATGAAATAGCTACTAAAATAAAAAATTAGAATATTAATAATTTAAAAAATTGTAACTGAAAATGGCAACATTACAATTTATGACAATTTACAACAATACAATTAAAAACTTTAATTTTTAAAATACTTACAAGTTTAATTATGCAAAAAATGTTAAAAATGAAATTAATTATGATATTACCAAACCACAAACACACAAGAATTATTAGTAAGTATATGAATTTAAGAAAACGATAAGGTGTATTATCAAAAAATTATCCGCATTTGTTTAAATTGTTTTTTTTAAATATTGATATAAATGTTTATGCACAGATAACACAGATAGCTTTATATTATAAATACTTGTATTTTTCTTTCTCTTTCTTATTCTGACAGAACTTTTTGTTCTTTCTCAAAATCCGCCGGAACAGTTCTGTTAGAATCAGAACGTTTACTTTAAAAAATATCACACTCTGAAGGAATACTGACAGGTCGTCTTACTACCTTTAAAAAACAGCATATAATTGAAACTACAGAATTTCCATCAAATGGAAACAATTTCAAGTTGGTAGATAATTTTACAAAGTGAATCTGTATAGTAAACTGCCAGACTGGATGACGAATTTGTTTTATCAATTTATGGATGTTGGATTGTTGTTCGTTTTCAATGCCATGCATTCATTGCTTATTGGTGAAAGCCCTTTATCACCACCAGAGTAGCAACTGATGATGTGAGGATTAGAGATTATTTCATCAGATTTTATGAAACATAAAAAAACAGCTTCGCGTATTCTACGTTCGCTGCACGGATCTCTGGATCAATTTCACGATTCAAGATTCGGTACAGTTACTATTAATTCGTGTTCAATGCTAAAATCAAGGATGGACGTTACGCATTTCCTTATATTGGAAAATTAAAAAAATAAAGTCGGATACAAACAATTAGGTAATTAAAGTGGGAGGGTCAATATTGATTAATCACTCGATTAAAGTCAAATAAAATTTATTTCAAGAACTCGCGAATAGACTCCAGCATTTTCTTGTACGTCTTACATTAATGCCTACTGTAACTGATCCAATTTTTTACATTCTCATCAGAAAAGGCAACACAAATTAACACAAGTTAATCTTGCCAAGTAAACTGTACACGAAATTCGTTAAAGTCGAAGGAGTTTTAACAAAAGAGAATTCAGTATCACCAAATTACTGTTGTCGATGCTTTGACCTTTAATTTGTTTTAAATATGTGCACATGTGTAGGGAATATACAAAGAACGAGCGCCGCTCACATCGCTCGATGAGAATCTGCTCTTAACGCAGGCAGATTTTTTTGGTCAATAATTGCGACACTGTAAATCCACTCTTTTACATTGATATAATTTCTTATCAGCGTAATATTCCACGCTGATATATTGCAAAGTAATAAGCATTGTGTTTCACGCCTACACCATTGTGTGGCTGAAATGGTACAACAATAATTCCTATAAAACAGAACATAGGCAATAATTAATTCAAACCTTTTTCGGCATTCCTAAGGTCAGTCTAATAAGATAAGGGGACCAGTTTGTGACATGCGACCAACCTGTGATATCCTGGATCCATTTCTGTATTTATTGAAAATTTTTGTTGAATCAAAATGGAAATGAAGGCTTCGTAAAAAGTATCATGCTTTAATAATAAATTGCTCATAAATATGTCTGGAAAATAGTTTTCAAAGCAGCGTATATCAAATAGTGAGTCGGTGCATTTTCACCAAATGTAACATAATTGAACAATAATATTTTCTTTTAAAGTTAGCGTTCTAATCATAATATGTACTCAAATTTCGTGTAATAATATATTTATTTTTACATTTTTAACAGTTTTGGAGGTTACATTTTTCAATAGACCTTTTCAGTGGTTGAAATTAAGTAGTTAATGAACTCAATTCAAATACACTTTATTTAAATCATTGGCAAATAGACTTCCGCATTTTTCAGTGCGTCTCACAAATTGCATAATTACAAACAATTTAAATATTTTTTTGATGATTGAGATAACTCGAATACATTCTTTTATATTCGGATAGGTTGTTGTCAACAAGTCAAAATTTATATGTAGAAGGTCACGTGAGCAGGTCGATTCTGCCACGCGTAATAAATTCCATCGTGATATGCTGCATAAGGAAATGAATTGCGTTTCACCACATCACCACTTATAGGACCTCTTAGTCGTCCAGCTGATCATGTAAGAACAATATAATTATTTATTCAATTGAAGAATTTAAAATTTATATAAAATTTTACATATTATGGCAACGGAATAATATATAATTATATATAATACTTCGCTTTTCGGCAGATTGTCAGTTGAAAATAACGGATTTTCAACATAACGTTAAAAAACTCTGTTTAACTATACGGCCGACTTTCTACGAAATGCATTGTGAAAATCAGAAGTGATATTTTTCAATAGTGTGTGGAAAAATAAATAACAAAATAGTACACTTTGAAAATAAAAGAGATTTAGCACATTTAAAATGGCGGCAAATTAAACAAAAGTTATACAAATTAAAATATTTTTAACATTGTTTATTGCTCTATTCAAATAAAAATTAATAATAATAGATTTGATGCTTTCACGATGATTCATTATGATAAAATAGATATTTCGGGTTTCAATCGTGTACAAAACTACGAATTTTGCCGACGTTTCGTGAACATTGCAATTCACTTCTTCAGGGCTGACCTGAAACTGA